>JAUZND010013941.1:4802-27902 GCA_034780555.1 Coelogynopora nodosa | reverse complement strand
GGCTAGCGTCGGCTAGTCGCTTTGGTTTTTAATTTTCCCCGGAGCGAAAATCAATTGAGTCAAGAGAGAGAGAGAAAAGTCAGAAGGATTTAGAGATAGAAAAAGTGTGACAAAGTTAGAAACACAAGATAAATTTTTCTGCTGTTTTCCGGTGGTTCAGGGTCCGATGCTCTCTCGTGCTGTTCTCTGTACTACCCCCACCCACCCCCACATCCCCTCCTCCACCAACCCACCCACCCTGACTTTTCTATCGTCTTAAACCGGGGATGCTATAATCCGAGGTAGTAAGTATATAATATAGCCGGAGAGAACTACTGCATCTCCTCTCTCCTATAGTTGTTGTAGATCTCGAGTGGACTGTCGTCGAGTTTTCGGTTGTGTGTTGTGAGAGATCTTGGAGCGTCCGCGACTTGCCGATAGACGGACGACTCTTGGCCATATTAATGGGTGTGCGTGTTTAAGTAAATTTTGAAACTCAATAACTACCGTTATTTTGGGTCAAAACCGCGGTTTTTGTGGTGGGAAAGCTCCATCCCCTCTCCCTCCTAATTTGTCATGAAAGTGTTGGGATTATTGAAATGTATATACCTATGGGGGGCGGGGGGTGTATACTTAAAACACTCCGCTTAAAAGTAATAAAATGTTGAGAGAAAACTGAGATTTTTGTGATTGTTTACTGACATTTATCGATACAAATAGTAAACAACGCTTATGTTTTAATTTTATAATCTAGAATAGTATTTGTTCAATTTAATATATATATATAAAATTTACTAGTACTAGTAATAATACATGCATTTCAAGATAATTACTAATAATAAATTGACTGATATGCCTCGGATTATTTTTACACAAACCCTATTTAAACATAATATTTTAATATATATTTTCCTGTCATTAAAAAGAATCAATGTATTCGTCATAAATGAATAATTCTGATGCTTTTGAGTATATTGAATTGCAAGTATCCTTGTATAAATAGGTTATTTGATTATATTTTATTGTATTTTGGGCTACAGTTTCTAATTACTTTTTCAAATTCCTTTATATACGTTATTTCAATTTATTCGTATAAATTTATTTAATTATATTAGTTTCTTGCAATATGATTATAACTATACTGGAGTAATTTACTAGTTAAAGTATGTTGCTGTTATTAATGCTGAGACAGGGTGATGTTAATAATATTCTTATCGGTTAAAAATATGCGGAATATTTAAAATATTTATTGCTCAACCTGAGCAGCTCGCATTCCATGGGGTTGTATTTGGTTTTGTACATATTTTTTATTATTTAAAATATATTATTTATTTTACTCTTATCGTTTTCTATAATGCTAGTATCATATAGGGTTGTTGTACGTTGTAGAGTAATGCTCGTTTTATATGACCTCAACAGTAATGTGTATATATAGTTACCTGTATATACTGTTCTTTAATATTATGAAACAGAACGCATTTTACATCACTCAGTTACTACAAATTGTAGAGGAAAACAGTTTCATTTGTTTGAATCTGTCAAAACCGGAAGGTTTTTTTTGACCAAATTTATGGAACCCCACCCAAAATACAGTGTTTATACTTGTAAATGAAATGAAACGAAATAAAATGATTGAAATTATATAGCCAATGAATATTATTTCAACCTAAAGTATTTGTTAAAATAAGTTCAGGTCACTACATTTTCTTTAAAGAGTAGTAAACTTCACACGCTCGTTTTAAACTTTATTGAATCAACAATACGTCAAACAAATTTGTGTTAAGTTTATTATTCCGAAATTATTAATTTTGCTATCTAGTGTCAAATAAAGGGGAATCAATATAGCAGAGGAAAAGATGAGCTTCTTTATATTTTCTCACCGACTCTGCTTCCCGTATTAGGTAGGTATCCTATTTGGGTAACATATAATAGAATGCTTTTGAAATTCTTGTAAGATCTTTTCAAGTTGATTGACTTGCAGATCATTTTTATTGGAACCTGATACTTTTTGTCAATAAGGGAAGTGTTAACATGACTATAGAATTAGGTGTCATTGCCTTGATTGAACTATTTAGGTGTGACATGTGTAACGTAGTCTTTCATTAGTTTTAAATGTTTTGCGACATTTGATTCAATTGAGGATATTTGATATTTTTGTAATTCGACTCAGATTATTGTTTCGATATCAGTGAACTTATTAGCGTTAATATTCTTAAATTTATTAAATTAATTAATTTAATTTAATTCAAATCTTAAACGAATTATAAAAGGTTGTTCTGCCATATGGACAACATATGGCAAGGTGAAAATATATTTACATATAGGAACATTGTAGGAACATTGTGGGATCATTGTCGGAACAGTTTATATATATACGCACAAGTTATTTATGTGGATCTGTATATATAACTGATATGAAATTTACAAGGAAAATTATAATTTATAGAATTATTTTATTCCATCCAATTAACATCTAAAGTTCCTTACTATCTTAATTAAACTATGTTACTGCTTAATTTTGCCTAAACCCCTATGAAGATAAAAATAATAATTTGTAAATATTAAACTTTATATTGTTATTATTTAAGGTATTATTTCATTTGTAATTTGCATTTGTATTCTGTTTGCCCATCTAGGGTTATCAATAGTGTTTATCAATAATCCTGCCTGTTACTTTTTCGTAACACCAACCATAAATGTTATAATCTTTTAAATGACTTTTCATAATTACGGACAATAGTGATACTTTTTTTTTACTACAATGTAGATTTTGCATAACCGTCTTTTGTAGCAATTAAAACTATTAAATGGATAATAAAATATAAATAAATATATTTACAAAATATCAACCGTAACACATTTAATACTAAATGTAATATATTTTTTTGTAAAGCTTGGCCGTGTTCAAGAGTGGAAGAGCATATTAGAGACAGAAATCAAAAGTTTGTACTTTTATCACTTTTTCGTTGCCTAAAAGTGTGCATAAAATTATTATCAATATTGTTAATAAATTGATTAAAAATACTGCGTAAAAAAGTTTTAAAAAATTAATTAATTAAAAATATAAAAATTTGTAATTAAATAAAAGTCCACTGACGTACAAGCCAAATAAAATCAAATTGTGTAAATAAGGAAGATATTTATAATACAATAACCTGGAGCGTTTTCGTCTGAAAGGCTTTATCAACAGAAATAATTAAATAGGAATAAATAAATGTTAATACTTTTCTTAATAATAACATTTAAAAAATAACTCTAGCAGTTAATATAACGTCAATAAAAATGTTCAAATATCATATAAAAATATATAATCAATACTTCCAAGAAAAGAACAATAATTGATTATTTGAGAAAGGTAAACAATTTTAGCGTTACCTTGAATTAAATAATAATTAGAACCTTTCATCGTTTACCTTTAATACAAATTGTGGATTTTATATTTTCATGTTCATTACGCAAGACAAATTTGACATTTATTTACATCAATCTATTTAGTATTTATAACATCGATAACTATATATAGGCTATAATATAACTACAAAATGGCCTATTATATTATTTTATAATTTTTTGTATTGATTGATTTAAATTAATATGTATTCTAAATTATTTTGTAATATAATTAATAATTTTAGTCAGTAGTGGTTATATAGGCATTCCTTTATTATATATAAATATATAAGCGTGTTTGTTTGTTTCATTATTATTTCTATATATGCATTACTCTGACAACGATTGACGTTCTGCCGCTCGAAATATATTCGGTTCTTAAGATAAATTTAGTTTTTTTTTACCTTTTCGTATTTGCTAATGCTAATTACATTAAGGTAACAATTCTAAAACGATAATTGTTGTATAATTGGATTATATATAGTCGGCATATGGCGTTTCGACTAACATAGTACACCTTTTTCTATCAAGACGACTATTTTTCTAATTACATTACATTATATTATATTTCAATTATTTCAATTGTATATCTTTGTATTGCTGCGTAATTTCAAAAAAGGCATACATACCTATTACACATATTATTACAGCGTCCTTCAATCCTTCAGTCCTTACATTTTATTTCTTTCATGTTTTCGTTTTTTATTGCCAACTTGACAGTTTATGTCACGTGTATAAGACTATAATAAGTCATTTGAAAACAAGTAGGTACTGGTTATTATTATAATTCTCAGTCTTGATTCATCTGTGTACTATATGAAGACAGCCCCCGTATAAGCACGATGTGGCTTACCTGTTTAGAAGTTTTTGATTGTTTCTATGAAAAAAATATCTATTTAATGTATTTGAATAATATATATAATTTTATACAATCAGAGGTATGTATGTATTATGAGACAGACTTTATGGGATTAAAATGCCACATTGTCGTAGTTCGTTTGAAGCAAGCCATAAAAACGGTACTTCTTAAAAATGATCGCATTACAAGATCGTCAACTTTATCACAGACAGGTTAGTAATAAAGTTAATTGAATAGGTGTATGTATATATAATATATGGGAGAAATTTATATTTAATAGCTTGCGAATTAATTAAATTATAGGATGTAACACTTGTTCAAATTTGACATTATAATCTTGCCAGACTTAAAAAAGAACACCAGACACCTCAAAGTTTTTATTTAAAAAAAACATTTTAAGAATTGGGTCACTTTTTTTCACAGGATTTTTAGATTATTTATTGAATATTATTTCAACAAAATAAATAAAATTTGGAAATATGGTTTACCTTTCTCCATACCATTACCTAACTGTAACTTTTGATTTACGGAACTAATACACTTTTTAGAAAAAGTATTAAACCTATTTCATCATGTGGTTGGTTACCTTATATAGAAAGCTAAAAAAACATTCCAATTCAACTTAATGCTATATACTTAGGCCATTATCAAATGCATCAATATCAGACCGGCCGATGTGAAATGAAGGTTTGATCGGCTATATCTAAAAATGTGTTTAATTGATTAATTGGAAATATTATTAAATTGTCCACATGTAAGTTTTCAACATTGAATTAATATATTACACAAAACGAATTGATTTGCCCACGTGGTTTTTTAACGCCAATGGCTTCATTATTTCACCAAAGAAATTTCTAATTTAATTTTTCTGTGATAATTTGTTCTGGTATGATATAATGAACAAAGTGGTCGATAGCAAACACTGTTGTATGTGATATCTTATGATTATACACTATGATTTACGACACAATTTGAACAACATATTTGGGATTTGTAGACATAACTTTTAGTTGGATCTTATTCTAAAACATGGATGCTATGTATGTATAACTACATATCTCAATTATTTTATACAATCTCTATCCTCAATTAGTTCAGCTGCTGCGCTTAGTGCTATTTGCTGTTACAAATATTGTTGTGCTAAACATATATCACACATCGCATGGTTAACCTTTACTATTATATAGTAGTCAATTTTATTTGTATCACGACAATATTTGCGGTTCTTAAATATGTTTGTTAACGTCATGGCTTCATTTGCATTTTGCGAAATGTGTCCAGTTTGTAGAAATATATATATATATAAATAACACCAAGCAATTAGATTTTAGTGCGGATGTCAATTTTTCTTGATGTTAATTATTTAAAAAAATAATTTTAAAACTAATATTTTATGAACACCTTCTACTTGTATAAATAAAAATTTTCAAAGGCCATTAAATAAAACTGTTACAAGGATAAAGATCACGAAACGAATATGTATTACAGTAATATAGTGTAATTCTATTTTCGTGAACAGCCATTTTTTATTATTATTTGTTGTTACATTTTTATCACTTGTCAATAAAAACTAGTAAAATCTATGGAATCAATAACACTTTCTGTAAGTGATTAACCACTATAAATGATCAATACGAAACATTTATTCAATTGTATTTTACAGTTATATAAAGATTTATTGTTAAAGCTATACTTTTCTTTATTTTTCTTTATTTTTAAATTTATATCTTAGCTGTTAAATATTATCCCGCAAAGTGCTTTTTTTATTCAATCAATTTTACTCGTCTTTATTAGTGACTATAACCCATATAAGTAACTATATTCTGAAACTATCCTCATTATCAATATTTGTCACTTGACTTATTTATGTATATAATGATAAAAAGAGTTGCTATGTACTTATTACTAAATATTTTAACACTTTAACGGTAAATATCAAGCCTATATATATAGCTATTGTAAGTCGTTGCCTGTGGGAACTATCACATGTACTTACATATTAATAATAATATACTTGTTATACAATTTGTTATACATCCAGGTATGAATAGTTGTAATGTTGTGTGCGACTGTCTTTTAAAATCATTTTGTATATAAACAAATTGATGTGTGCAAGAAGTAGATTTCTTAGTGTATATATATATAATGATGTATATGTATATATGTATATATATAGACCTAAAATTTGCCCGATAGAGTATAGTATTATTTGGTTATATATATAGATATTCTTATTTGTATATCTCTATTATTTTATGGAATTTCCTAGTTTATACTCTTTTGAATTGATTATTGTCAGTTTATTATTTAATTTGTGTAGTGTATAATTTGCATTACGAATTTTGATGTAATGTGACTGGAATTACGTTATTTTAATATGAATATAATTAACCCAACAAAATATATACACAATAACTTTAAAGTGTGCAAAACTCGCCTTTGAAGCCTTGTTTGTCTTTTTCAAAATTAAATAATAGGACATTTTTTGTTGATTAAAAGATGTCAGATTCGTTTATTTTTTGAGTGATTTAATTTCCAATCTTGTGTTAAAGTATCAGGATACAGGGAAGAAGTTTTTAAAGTAAAATTATTTTTTATTACTATCGATTATTTGACTTTTCATTATACTTCTTTCTTTGACAAACGTTTATAACTGAAAGTATATAATGTTAACCAAATTAACATCTCGTTCTTTATAGTTCTTTATAGTTCATTCTTAGTTAAATATTATTATTTTGTGTTTTCCAGTCTTCTGTTCTTTTACATGTTTAGGAAACATTCACAGTTCATCCCTTGCTTTTCGTCGATTGGTTAATTGGATAATGTTATCTTCACAAAACATCCAACTGAATGCATTATTATTAGTGACTTAATTATAATCTATAAATGGGAATCTTTTTTCATACTTGTACGTTTATATATATATATATATATATATTGCTCCTCTATCCTGGCTATAAAAGTGCATAGCCTACTGACTTTACTTTCAAGATGGGCATAGGTATAGCGGATACTAAATCACTTTAAGGGAGACTAATTACTGGCTATTTTCTATATTACTACTGAGAGTAGTACACTAACTTGCAATTATAATCAATTAAGACTCGGCTGTTAGGCTAACAATTACACTTAGCGACTCGGTATAAAAAATAGAAATTGAATCAAACAAGATTTCTACATAGATGTAAATATTGTACTTCTCGTAAATAAACAGTGGTGTGTATTCGAAGACTATCTATCGAAATGTAGACGTGAAGTTTGGATTCATCATGAGACATCACAATTTTCGTAGAGATTTTCTTCTGAAGAGCCATTATCGAGTCGACAGTGAGTATATATAATACCAGCCTACACTGACTGTTACTATACTACATCAAGATCTGTTGATGTGGCCAGATTGGCTATTATATTATAGTGTGTTCTGCGCGAGTCTCACTGTACTCCAAGTTTGTTATCTACTCGAGAAGTAGGCTATACCGTACCCCCAGTGATAAGGCAGTGAATAGAATTACCTCTAGGGAAAGAAATGGTCATATAAGGAGGCCTATTCTTGGATCGGCCAACTATACTCAAATTGGATTACTCCAACAGCGCCTGTCTAACTCTGTGCACGTGTATTGTACTATTATAGTTACAAAAACATTACCAAAAATATTTAATATATATTTTATTATATATATATATATGGACAATCTTAAATTAAAGTGCACTTCTGGAAAATTTCTTCGTCTATATTATAGAAATCATTATTTCCACCTTTTTTTAGTTATTAGGAATCGATTTTCATTGACCGCCGCGCGTTAATCAATATCTCTGATTTACACACTATAGGCTATATATTAACAGTAAATGCGTGTCAGACATTTGTTGTTCTAAAACGCGTTCTTTCACCAGAGTTATTTGGGGTGATTTAAAGCTGTATGATTCCATGAGACTGAAGGTCTATCCCTGCGCACTCATTTAGCTCCATCTATATAGTGGCGGTACTATAATATATCGATATAATCATTATGACATTCTGGGGGAAAATATGTTATCAATTGGTTTTTTTTTGTTTGTTCGACACGCACTAGTTATCTTTTTCTCGTGAATGGTTGATTATTGTTGTAGCCTATATGACTAAACAAACATATCGCTTTATTTATTCTCAATATAATATGATATTATCAAAGTTTCCTCGTGTGTATATATGCGCGCGCAGAACAATTCTAAAAAAAACTGTTTTATAAACCTTTTTTCAAGATTCATAAATATTTTTATTTTTTAAGTATATTAAACGTTACAATTACGAATTAGTAAATAATTAGGAATATATGGTGACTTCCAGTATTTATAATGCCAGATTTTATGTCAGTTGCTGTATATTCTGTCTTATGGGGAGTTAACAAAACTTCTTGTTTCCAACTTAATACTAATTAGTAATCCAGGAAGTTATAGCTATAAAATATTTTTGTCATTTTAGTGATTAAAGTCTGGAAAACAGATTGCTTTAGTTTTTCCTGGTTTTATTAAGGCAAGTGTCTTATAGTGTATTTATACTGTCAATTAGTCCTGAAGTGTATTCTTGATTTAATAAATAGTATTATGGTAACTATCACTGAATATCTGCATATTAATTAGGAGTAAATTATCATTCCGCGTTTTAAAATTTATTTCATGTTTAAAAAAACATATTCATAATTTGTTTTGCGAACACACAAACAGTTCCCCATGTGGCAAGTGGAAGTTATAATAGGTTGAACAAATAGACCCTGAAGAATATTAATATATGTAATTTACAATTTATAAAAAAAAGTTCAAGTCAAACTATTTCATATTGATTTAAAATAACATGGTCATAATCAATCTTGGTTTGAACCTTCCCTTATTTTGTAATCTATTTTTTGGAACGATATCAGTCACACCATTTATTTTATGCAATTCCATCGCATATTAAACCATAATTGTTATCGTCTCTTCTTTATTCCAAAAGAGTTTTATAAATACCCACAAAAAGCCAATAAAAATACAATATTTTTATAATTTATACGTGTCGACCGAAGCCTTTTTGCCCGACAAATCCTCATGTATTTACTTCTCACGACTTAAAAAAGAGGGAAGACTACTTCACTTTACTACTTAGTCATCCGTGTGCTGCATGCACTGTAGTTGTCTGCGGGAGGACACATTAACCGCTTTCTTGGACTCGTATATAATCCATAATCCTTCTAATATTACATGGATCATAACATTATTTGTTAGCTCTTCGAGTTCAATTCAGGAGTGATACAAAAGCAGCAAAAGTTGACTGTGAATGTGACGGCTGTCAATGAGGTATAGCATAAAGTGTAGTGCAGTGTGCCCCCCTCCCCTAGCTTGTCTTGCTGAAAGCCGCCTGCCTGCCTTCCCTAAATAATTCTCCCTGGAAACATTCTGGGATAATTTTCTAGGACACGAAAGGGTATTACGTCATCCCTGGCTATATACAGCTATTATAGCTGCTCTGTGTCAGTAATTGCTTGGGTCTCACTGTCGACGTTGTCTTCAGTGTCTGGTGTCGTCCCACTTTATTGGAAAATGAAAAAGATTATATTTTTGGGGAACCGAAAGTGGTTGCGTGTGGTTGCCCACTTCTCTCAGTCCTCATCTCCACACGGGCCGCACATTGAAGAGAAGAGAGGAGTCACTTGGGTGACTGGTGTGTGTCACAGCACTTTGTAGATACAAATGACTGACAGCTGTCCGACCATTATTGGTGCAGTTCAAATTTCCAGCGGGACTTTCGACCCTGTAATTAAAATGGCCTGTCCGGTTGCCATCAAAGTATTATACATACATATAGGAGGTATACTATTTTCAGGGAGCTTGTTGCTTATAAAATAATTTAGTATATTCTATAGTATATTTAAATTGTTATACTTAAGATATTGTAAGGAAATGTTTTACGTCATGTTTTACTGGAAATATTTTATTGGTTCTGTGTCTAATTGTTTTTAATTTCAAACGATAAGTTTAGTGTAAGTGTAATATAGTGTATTTTTATTATAGTTATTGTTTTTTGTTGGATAAACTGGATTGAGGCCGTTTCAGTTTTTCTTTATATTGATCCTTTCTGTTTAATCTATCTTTCTATTCCATTCTGTCTATTCAATTCTTTCTGTCTATTCTATTCTGTACCTACTCTTACATTTTTTCTTCTTTTAAAATTTAATTATCTAGTAAAGATGCTTATATACTAATATTTATGCTAATACTAACTGAAATTCTTATATTTATAATGCTTTTTATAATCAATTGTTTTTTAAAAGTTTATTCTAAGACTTATTAATAATTTAATTAATAACGTTTATCCAATTATTTTTAGACTACTTATTGGGTAATATTGCAGGTTGCTTATATGTGTTAAAAATGTATATTTTATGAAATTTAATATGAATACATTTAATAGAAATTACATTCAATGTAATACATGTTCAATAAAGACGCACAATGAATAATAATATAGCAACACTATACATTTCAAACCTTCATATTTGACCAAATATAATGTTAAACAATTAATCGATCAACAGATTATTTGTTATCCTCTTCCATATATTATGTTCAAAAGAGACCACCGCTGAAAAGAGGTATAGAAATTGAATAAAACGGGTTATGGGCGACAGATATAGAAAGGCCCCTGTACCGGTGGGAAATTTAGTTGATTCGATTCACTATAATAGATTGAATCATATTTTGTTGCCTTTCCTCGCTGCTAAATTGTATGGCTGCTTTTTATGTATGATGCATGCCTGGAACTATAAAGTTTGACTTCAAACTTATGGTGTTCGCCCTATATACATAGCGGTATATATACATATTATTTAATTACACATTTTTGAGAGTTGTACAAATATACAAAATGACTATACATTATTTAGTATAGGGAACTATAATTGTTTTTTATTATTCCATTTATAAATATATCTATATATTATAATTAGTGTTTCTCATATATAATTACAATTGTTTACAATTATAATTCTCTTTATTAAATGAGGTACATCAATATCCAGGTGTTCATATATTGTACATATGTATGTATATACATATAGGGCTATACTATAACATTATATTTAAATCTTATATGACCTCTTTCAATTTTGTAAAACTATAATACTGACTGTCTATGTCACTTAGGCTGCATATTATGTGACGAATAAATGCAGAACATCTGTTCTGTAAAAAAGCAGATGAATAAAATGAAAAATCACCCCCAACGCTTTATAGTGATCTGTATACGTACATTATTCATGTCTGTCTACTCTATATAATATAAGGCTATATATTATGTTGTACAGTATACAGCCGGTTTTAATCATTAGTCGAGCTAGGTTCGGAAAATTAAAACTTTGTCTGCTTTAAATACAATAAGGTTACATTGTATAGTTTCTGTACTTTATCTCTATATAGCTCTATATGTAGATATATCCTTATACCGATTCATTTCTAGTGGTTGATAAAATATGAAAAATGTGTAGAAATTTTAATTTTTTTAACTTTTAAAATTTTATATCTTTACATATGGCGTTAATATTATATGGTGTTATTTCGTATGTATATATATTTATTTATTGAAAATTGTTTTCAATTTATAATTCACATTATGATTTGTTTGTTACTTATGTGTATCGCTTGACTATAGTTTCGTCTATACAGGAAACCATTATTAGCTACATTAAGAGATGAACATTATAATCCTCAGAAAAAGTAACATTTAAAACAATTATTGACTAAGAAAATCTGGTTAATGCCTTTATTAACTTATAATATTATAAATTCTGTTATAAATTAAACTTAACAGTGAATAATGTTAATATTATTTTCTCCATGAATCTATTTGTCGCAGTATTTTTATTTTTGTGCTTGAATAGAATATCATTTAAGTAGGCTATACAGTATAGTATACTGTAAATTTTTAATATTTTCAGAGTTTAATAACACAAAAATCGTAAACGTAGGCTTTCCTGTTCCATGTTTATCATTGGAAACATAAATCAATGTGACTGATTTATCTCCCGCAGATGGATGTATATATATACACAAATATCTAATCTCGGTAATAGATGACTCAAATTGACTTTTTGGGATACCGTGGCTCAGCATGGTGTTATGCCACCTCTTCTCTGTCTTATTGATATAATGTGTGTACACATACGCCCATACATACACATATAGTAATGTATAGTATTCGAATACATCAACACATGTGCAGAATTGGTGTCAAATTGCGCCGCTTACTCAGAGTCGGACTCTTTCTGTACAACCTCCCTCATATCCTACACCTATTTCTATAAGAGAGAAGTACGTCTTGTAATCTTACCTATATATATAATGCCGAATGCTGTTATATACGACGTATACATTTATATAAATCGATATTTTCTTTGAATTTTTAAAATTAACCCTGTAGTAGCACCGCATGCACTATATCTTTTTAACCGAGGGGTTGGGGGTGTCCACTTTTCCCATCGGTAAAATATATGTTACGATGCTATGCATAATATCATTTGTTCTCTAATAAGACGCTTGGTTAATACAATATCACAATAATTTATCAACAACAACAAAAGAAACAAACATGCTAAAAACGATTAAAATGTATATATATTTAGGTTATTTAGAGTCATGTACTGTTCAAATGTACAATTTAGTAGGGTTCAGTATATATAAAGTGTACAGTTACTGAAAATATCAGAACGATAACCTTAATAAATAATTTCTGTATTATTTGTTCAACTTTAAGTTATTGTTTATATATTGAATTTCTTTAATTATGATGCAGGTAACTATAGTTTTGTACGATTATTATAACGTTAGTGGGTCAATTTAACCCCTCCCCCTCTCGCTCTTGGTACTTATATAGGATTAAGTAAGTAATGTTCCGTTGACAATATATTTTGAGATTATAGAATTAGTATGTGGTTCTAAAACTCCAAAAGGTTTTTGCTCAGCGAAATATTTTTTAATGGAAATTTAACGAATATTGTATGCCATATTATTGGCATGGTGTAGTCTATAGGCCCTATAATTTCTAAGTATATATGTATAATGAGTACTGCAAATAACTCGTTGTTATTTGCTTTCTCATAATTATCCATATTGCCATACACATAAATTTAATGTAAATTTAGTATGTGTCTATTCACTAAAACTAAATGATCACTATTTAGTTGAATTCTCTCTCCGTATGTATGGCATATTTGCAAGCTTTGTTCATTTTAAGAAGTGTAAATAATTAGTGTTATTTTCTGTAAAATAAGGGTTAATTATTACGTATATGTTTTTTTAAACTGAAATGAGAATATTTTCTGCATAATTTGTCAAAGTTGTTGTTTGCGTTGAATTAGTTTTATCCTATTATTTTAACGTCTTATACCTTGAAACTTTTTTTTTCGAGCTTGATATAATATTTATTCTATTATTTTTTTAAAATTTAGATTCGTAGACATTTAAATAATGTACACGTTTTTTCTTTTCTTTATATAATTACTTATACAAAATAATATTTAAATCATTTTTTTATTACGAACATTTTATTGTTTTATATTTCTTCCGTAATTATATTTTTTGATTTGTGGGTATATATATATACTTCAATCGCTTCTAACTTCTAAATAAATAAGATATTTTTGATTGTTTGAGGAAAATATATATTTAAATATTTCTATGGAGAATTTTGAAACAGATATTATGATATATTACCTGCTAAGGGAAAAAAATTAATACTATACCAAATAATTATATTTAAATCATTAAATAATTAAAATATATTTGCAATTTCAAAGTTAATTGTCAAGGGGGTAATATTTAAAATTTATTATGTGTTGTAATTATATTTATCTATATATATATATATTGGCTGTTAAATAATATTTACTATAACGGGCATTGTATTTATTGTGTCTTGAAGATTAGGTCAGTAAATTTTCAGAGATATATTCCTTTTTTAGATATAAAATAATACTTTTTTTAATGAAAATTAGAAATTCGTTTAATTCAACGATAAAGTATAGCGGTTTTACATTTATACCTTCTGTATTATATATTATGAACTTGAATATTCCAATTAATAAAATAAGCGTTCCGCATTAAATATACCTAAATTATTGAAGTAATGCGATATTTACATTTGCTTCGTTTTGACCTTTTATATTCTCTTTTAAACACCCGGAAGAAAAGTGTCCCAAATTAACCACATACACATATTAAGCATGTATCCTTTCAGGCCATAAACTGACTCATTTAGCAACATTTCCCACGAGGCCATAACAAATACTATTAATACGGAATGCTATGTACAGTGCTTTGATTCGTGGTATACTTGCACAAAGAGTTAATTTGTATAGAAACTAGTTCTAAATAGTTTTTAAAATAAATGTTTTATATCTCCATAATAACGATTAACATACGTTATTTACATACATGTGAGTATTTCCACACTTTCAGTCTTGTGGTTCTGGTATAGGTTGAAGGTTAACTATTCCTGCTTGTTCCGCGATTGCGGAAAACAACCATTTTCAATTCATTTCCAAATCCTATATATTATAGCCTATGCTGCGTGTATAAGATCTGGTTGTTTTAAAGGTTACAAAAAAGCCCACTTATACTGTAAAACGTTTTCACAAGCCATTATTGTAATTTACTTCAACGTGGAATATTACCTTCCTTCCTCTCTAATATTAGAATTTATTGACTGTTAGATTATAGTTATTAACATAACTGGATTATAAAGTTGCAAGGGTTATTTTAACACTCAGCAAAATTGTTTCTAATCTATACCATGCATTTCACAATACACAAACTGCCGAGTAATTTACGATCAGACACACTAGAAATAACCTTTTTTAGAACTAAGAAATTGTTATTATATCTCTTAACAAAATATATTTAGGAAAATGTTAAAAACTTAGTCAGCTTATGAATTTATTCAGTTGTTGTCTTGTCTAGAGTTATACTTAATTATCATTAATTCAACGAATTTCCGCGAGAATACCACCGTGCATTATTCTTGTGGATAATAATTTCGGCGTATATGTAAAGTAGCATATTATATTATCCCATGTAGTATTATGTGTTCGGCCGTGTAATTTTATCATTGACCAAACTTTAGGGCATTCGATTGATTCACAGTAAATAATTGGCATCATCTGTGGAGTTCACGACCTCCCTGAGACCATTTTGCAACATTGTCCTTATTAAATTCCTATATATCGGCATAAGTTATTATGGGATCCAGTGAAATAAATATATATTTAATATAAGTATGTATATATGCTCAGCTATAGCTACCTGTTCTTTTATGCATTAGCGACATCTGTACAATTTATCGGCAAGAATGAGATTGCAGGAACCTGGGAATGTGACAACTGATTAATTAGAAAAAAAGATGGTTATGAAAATAATTTCAATTGAAACCCTTTCTGTCCGCTGCTGCGCTCTATAGAATTGGTAACTAACTGGTTAGTGACTCATATAGTTTAGCTTCGTTAAAATGTCGAACTGCATAATATGACACATGTGTAAGTCGGTATAGTTACTGGATATATATACATGAGATTGGAGACAAAATACAAAGTTGCTCACCGTTTTGCAATTCAACAGTTACCTATATTATGTGTATTATTAATATAAGTAATGTTAGAAAAACCTCTGCTTTAATATAACATATCGCTCGAAACTTGGTATAAAACAAACGGGAGTTCGGTTCTTTTACACCGTGTTCACATGGCCACCATTTTACAACAGCTGTTTTAAAAATATATTTATTGACACTATATGTTTCATTAAATTACTTGAGAAAGATTCACTGATTTCACTTATATTAATTAATGATGTCAACTATGACATGGTATAGCTAAAAATATTAAGACAAAATTAGAATCTAAATTACCTGTACCTTAAATTCTCCATATGTTTTTAAAAGATTTAATTATTTGAAATCGATAATTTTAGCGATAAAGAAATTGTTAAAGAGAAATGCAATAAACTATAATAGAATAAATCAGTGGGATATTTGATTTAATCTTTTATTGACAAATTGTAAAATAAAATTAAAAGGCCGGCGAAAAGCATAACAATAGGCCTAACAAATAATATGCTTTGGTTGTTTGAGTTTTCTGAATATTCACATAAGCAGTCTCTGTTTATTTTATCTATTTTAATTTTCATAAAAAATAATTATATACGACGAATATTTTTTGTTGGAAGAAATAGATTGTACATAAAAATAATCTTTAGATCATGGTCTGCCTTGTCTGCGCTATAGCCAATGAAAATAAAGTTATCTAGGTCACAGCAAAGAATGAAAATTATGAATTAATTTATATATTTATCAATATTTTAGGATTAATTTAAAATACGTATAATGATTATTTTTGTTGTTGTTGTTAAAATAGATACAATCGTTGTGACTATTTTCAAATCTATTTTGAATCTATATATAGTCATGCTATATATATACTAAAAATAGCGTAATTAGTGATATTGTACCTATAGAGAGTGATTGAAAGCGAAAACCATTTGTCTATGAGTAATTAATTATTAAATAATGTTAATAGTTAGTTTATAGTTTTTTTGGTGAAACCTTTGGCCTGCTAACCTATAATTTTCAAATGTATATAGTTTCATACCGATACATTGAATTTTATCAGCTGGATTTTGTGGCATGGTTTGGTGCATCGTTTTGCGTGATATAAAATGTTGACATTGTTACTTTTTGACAATCAACAAATAAAAACGAAATAGTGTATCAACCGAATATATCATCCGTTATAGAGAACAAATATAACGGATGACACATTTTATTATATTTATATTATTAAAATGGCTTTTCATATACCTATATATATATACTTTTAAGGACGACTTCTCCCTTATTGTAAATATGTATAAAATACAATCGAGATGCTAAAAATACACGCCTGTTCACTTTTATTGTAAAGTGCAATTCATGAGTTGTGTATGTTTCTCAACTTTCGAATAAACCATGTTCAAAGTATTTTTAACCCACAATTTTCACCAAGAAAACAACGTGCTCATATTATATGTTGTTAAGGTTGCAACAACCAAATGAGGTCTTATTTCCTTTTTGAATTAAATATACAAATAGAGAGCAATATAGGTGAAAACGGTTGGTTTTTCCAGCAACGGTTTGTCTCGCGTCTCAAAATGAGCGTCTAAATATAATTATATTCATGGTAAATATAATAACGACGAAGTCTGATGCCATTAATCAAAGCATCGCCGAAATTAAGATAAGTTTATAGCAAACAGTTGGTTGGGTATACGGTCGTTATCTTCACATGTCAAATTATACAAAAAAAGAACACAAGTCTAGTCAAGGGAGTTTATCCGGTTGTCTTTGTATATTAGGGAGAGAAAAAATGGAGGAAGTCTCCCCTACTTTATTGGCTATTAATAAATTACTGTTTTCTACCCAGCTGCATTTCAATTGGGCGAAGTTGGGAACACGTGAAAATCCATGTGGATTTTCGTATTTTACTCAGTCTCTTGTGATTTTACTGTTTTTTTAAAACTAACTGCGGTACCTAAAAAAGATAATGATTCAGTGTTCAGACGTCTCATTTTCGTAATATCCTCGCTGCTTAATGTCATGTATCAAGTCAGTTTCGAATGGTTGGAATCTGAGTTATTGCAATTAAATAGTGACTTGGTGACTTCACTGACTGACTCTTAGCTTAGTGCTCTATTGATACTTGTGAAGGTTCCCCTAAAATTATTATCCCGACGGAAAAAAACTATAATATAAAGAAAGAAACGAGAATATAAGGTTGCCACGCGAGTATTTCTCAGACTAGTTTAAAAGGAGAACAATTAAAATCTTACAATAAAATACTGGATAGTTTATAATTCATGTTTGTTTCAATTGCAATAGTGCGGATTTATTTACAATATTCAACTGAGTAAATCGTGAATTTGTGTGAACTCGTATAATTAATATTTTCTCCCAGCGACATCAAATTCATTGTTTTATTACGCTTGCTAATGCTGATCAACTATTGCGGCAGCCACTGAAGGGTGATAAGTGATGATGTTCTGTGTCTACCGCTTTCAACAGACGACGATGCCCTCTCCGACAATGCTTCAATGGATCGCTGCAGCCGGTGTGAGGAGTGTACACCATCGAGTCGTGTGTCCACTGATTCTTCTGCTACTGTTGCAGCTGTGTCCTGGGCGACAGGGTGCGGCTGGAGCTGGGGTCCGGGCAGAAAATGAAATTCGTAAGTTGTCTGCGGTTCGTTCGACTCTTTGGTCGTCTGACCTTATAAATGCAACAACAAAAAATGTGTAGACTTATACATTATAGATCCTAAATATTAAATTGATGTGTATTTTTAAAGAAATAGCAAGACATTTAAAAAATGGACTCATTAATATGTAGTTAGTATTCAGTGTTGCCCGCATTAGTTAAAGTTATCTAAAAAAGTAAAGTATTTTATTGATTTTTTTTCTTTTGAGTTTTTAATTGATTTTTAAACGTGTAAGTCCATAAATGTGCTATAATCATAAATTGATAATATGATGTTAGTTAAATACAGGGCATGGTTTATTTATTTTTACGATTTCCTCAATAGAAGGAGGAGGGGATAGAGGGGGTGACTCCAACAGTTGGTGGACAGTGCGTTTCTCTTTTTGAAGATGTCTGGTGTCTTTTTATTTGAAATTGTGCAATTTTTTCTGTAAGAAATATTTTAAATATTCGATACTTCAATCGATTATTGCTATTGATTCAAAATGCTATTTTTTTGGCGGGGAATTATTTTGGTCAGTCATTGCATTGTCACCAAATTTTCGTGGACTAAGCCAGGGGCGGATCCAGGGGGGGGGGAATATGGGTTACTAGTCCCCCCCCCCCCTCCATCTTACTTAATAAGCTGCGCCCCTTTCACAAATGAAGTTAGACTAGATAAAAATACATTTTCTAAAAGTAATATTAATATATTAATGTGTTCGTTGTAAGAAGAATGATAAACTTACTAAAACTAAAGAATATATGAAATCTTGTATTTTGAAGTTAAGGTTCGCTATTTGTAAATTATTTTGATATTAGCAAATATTAGTATTGCTATATTATAAAATTTACTCATTAAGCAAGTAAAATTGTTCATAATTACCATTTGGCAATGTTATATTGTAGTATATACCTACCAATGAATACTACATTGACGCCTAATTGACAATACAGTTATATGAAAGCGTTATTTATGTTTTTTTATACAGTTTATAGAATGACATAATCATTATGTTATTATTATAGTGAATTCCACGTTTTATTTATATTATAGATTTTGGAGAATCCAATTTCACAAATTTATTGAAGTTAACTTTCAAGATCAAAATAATTTATTAGGCATTCTGTTTTTTTTAATTTTATGTTCTAAACAATTTTCAATTTTTTTTTTACCTTTTAAAAAATATTACTATATTGTAATTTGGTTATCGCCGAATAATATTATATTTATAATTTAATTGAAAAGGCACCATGTAAACTTTCTGTGCCCTTATTTAATACGAAATCCGTTTACTATCACTACTATTTATAATTTATAATTTATACGATTATAATCATGTATATAATATGCTATTATTATTATAAGCTAAAATACTAAAGAATACTAAAGAATACTAAAATACTAAAGAATGGAGTATATTATGTGTAGAATTCATTCGTATTAATTAAATTATGAATACAAAGAATTAATTGTTACATGTTTAATATTTCTTGTCAAATTACGTGATTTATAGCCAACTGTTTCGATATCTATATAGTCATGATTTGCGATGTAATATTATGACAAATCGATACATAAATATCAATAAACATCCAATGAGCATGACTTTATAATCTAGTATATACTGTAACATTATTTTTTAATAAAAAAAAAGTACTTTTGTTCTTATTGCAAATCGATCTTCATTCTAAAATTAGAGTATATTTCAATATACTTCTCGTAACGCCAGAAATTCGGATGATGAATATATTATAAACAGCAGATTTTATACCGATATAAAGCATATCATAGTAAAATGTGATTATTATTGGAAATATAGAAATGACAAATGACACAAGTGAACATTTTCTTGTTTGTGATTTCCTTTTGATTGATTGATAAATAACCGTAGAGAATATTTCTTGAAATGAAACTTGTGCAGCACAGAAAACAAATTTAAGAATACATATATTATACTTTACATTGTTATTAGTGTGTATAATGGCTATAAAGTGATTACATAGTAGCTACATAGTGGCTACATATAGATTACATAGTGGCTACATAGTGGCTACATAGTGATTACATAGTGGCTACATAGTGGCTACATATAGTTTACATAGTGGCTACATAGTGGCTACATAGTGGCTACATAGAGGTTACATAGTGGCTACATAGAGATTACATAGTGGCTACATGGTGGCTATATAGTGGCTACATAGTGGCTATATAGTGGCTACATAGAGATTACATAGTGGCTACATAGTGGCTATATAGAGATTACATAGTGGCTATATAGAGATTACATAGTGGCTACATAGTGGCTACATAGTGGCTACATAGAGATTACATAGTGGCTACATAGAGATTACATAGTGGCTACATAGTGGCTACATAGAGATTACATAGTGGCTACATAGAGATTACATAGTGGCTACATAGAGATTACATAGTGGCTACATAGTGGCTACATAGTGGCTACATAGAGATTACATAGTGGCTACATAGTGGCTACATAGTGGCTACATAGTGGCTACATAGTGGCTACATAGAGGTTAGATAGAGGTTACATACAGTGGAAATTAATGTATGTATGCTACACTTGTTATTTGTTATTTTATTATTGATTATTTACTGATGATTGTAATTACTATTATGGTTTGCCAGATATTAATAAATGGTAATTGCTACATTCTCATACTGTTATCATTGTTTATTTTTCAACCATAAATAGCTGTTTTAAGCTATTAATAATCATTTATGTATCAAAGATAAAACTTATGTTACTTCGTTAGACTATCTGTTCGGTTGTGTATCGACTTCTGAATATGCCTATCTTGTTATAATATAGTATTTAGTCCATGAAGTTGTCCGAAATTGAATTTATACATCATGTATAAAACGTTAGCTACTATACGACTTTCACTTATATCTCAGTGCACTAAAGGATCCACATTGTGAAATGAATGAGGAACTGTCTACCACCCCACCAATAAAGGATTAACGGTTGTAAAATCAAAAAAAAACTTGGGATTACGATTCTATCAGAGGGGTCTGACAGTACATAGGCTACTGGCTTGCAGCTAATCTGATGCCAACTGTCAGTAGGTATCCTTCCGTCATATACCCAGAAATTGCCCCCCACCCCCTTTCTGTTCCCTCATAACAGTATAGTGAATAGAGAGGCAATGGTGGTAGCCAGCCGAACCCGCATTTAATCAACAAGTGTAATCGTAAACTTCTTCTTTGATGATATTAATAAGCCCATTATTTGCCAACAATTCCGACCAGAGACAATAAAGGCTGAATTTATCGTCGGTTAATGGACCCTCTTGCATACTAATTAGCTCTCGTCAACATGATTACCGTGTTGTAGTCCCCGATTGTGTCACACCATAGCATTACACTGGGAATGCCTGGGGAAGTATAATTCATCTTAAATTGTTGCTCTGGTGTTAAGGAAGATATTACATAGATGATGATGGTAACATTTTTGTATGTTCTATAATCAACAATCTCTTGTGTTATGTTGAAGTATAACTTGTTGTTGTTGTAAGGTTATTGTATTAAAGCCATTGGAGACCTTGTCAGATATAGAGTGGGATAGGCCTGTTCTAGTTTTATTGAAATAACATTACAACACTATCTCTTAATCTGCTTTAATGCATTGATTGCTGTAAAATATAAAAACTAAGAGAGAACAAGCTTCTTCCTCTGTGATACCCTAGAAATTTTGAGCAAACTGCATAATTAAAAAAGTAATAATTGTTTTCTATACTATAATTATTTTTCAAGTGATTTAATAATGTTTAGAAACAATTGACGAATGATAAATCTGGTTGATAAACATGCCACAAAAAGGACATTTGAATTATTTCAGATGTGTATAGATGGATATTATATAATGATAGGTATATTTTAATCAAATGAATGGATATGTAATGATCATTTTATAATATTTAGAGAGACGATTGCAGAAATTACTTATATATACACGCATGGATAAGATAAAGTATATGTACACAATATGTTAAGGGCGATATAATTGTGTATAATACATTATATAAAACTGAATGTATTCCATATTTTTACGCAATTTATATATGTATATAATGTATATATATGCACGCAATATTTTTACTTGTCTGGTTCATGCTTTGTATTTTAAATAGTTGTCTATATGTTTTATTTTCTAGTGTATAGGGAGATTTAAATTTTCCTCTGGTATATATATTATATATACATAGCCTTTCGTTATAGTGTACATTTGAAGGTACTTTTTTCTGTCAATTTATTTATTCGGTATCTTTGTACAACCGCGAAAGGCGAATCGCAGTATTTTAAGGAATTATCCAACGCTATATACTTCTTCCATTCAATTTCGACATATATATTTATACAATATATCGTGTACTCTATATGCTTCAACTTTATATAGCAGATTATTACAACATATTCAAACCATAATAAAGATATATATATATATATTTATATAGACTATGCTTGCATTAAATGAAAATAAGTCTACACACAAGTGCAACGCATTGATTTGAACTTGTAATTATATATAATATTACACAGGCAGTATTATATAGTAAAGGGGGGGGGGGGGGGGGGGGG
>JAUZND010013930.1:0-27909 GCA_034780555.1 Coelogynopora nodosa | reverse complement strand
CGAACTCAGCTACCTTGGTTTAGTCAGAATCCCCATTGAAATCACCCGGATCGGACTTTGCATGGCTACAATGCATCTTACTGGAGGAAAATCAATAAATGTACTTGAATGATCGATTACTACCAATAGGATACTTCTGATCAATTTTTAATTAGTAAAATCGAACTCAGTGACCTTGAATTAATCGGAAACGACCTTGACCTTGTTTAAATCGACCAATAGGAAGCCATAGCAACCAAAAAACAAATACTCGATTCTGATTGAGTGAAAAATTTTCGAACATTTTCGGCGCGAAAATTCAAAATCAATTTCCTCGAGTAGGGGGGGGTGAGTCATAATCAATTTTTATAAATAAGTCATAATCTATTTTTAGAAATGAGTCATCAAAATCACGGGGTGGGTGAGTCATCGAAAAAATGCGTGTGCGGGGGGAGGGGGTGGTTTCGGTTTCGATTTTGAAGGACTCCATCCTTACTACTCTACGAATCTATACCCTGAATCAAAAGAAAAGTGTTTAATTAATTTTAATATAATTCAAAAATAAGTCTAGAAATTAGTGCAAATAACTGTATATATGACAGGACATGTTTCTTTTCGAGATATTTAACAACTAAATAGAAATACTTTAGTTGTTGTTGTAGAAATTATTAATAAAATGATAATTAAGTCATAGTCATATTATCGCGTATCAAGAAAGGTTTTTAAGAGTAATGCATAACAAATAATCATAGTGACCCTTTCTTGCTTTACCTTTTCTTAGTAATTATTAGCTTTCAATTGACAAATAGTTTTTATGTGGACTCATGAATGTTTCCTCAGATTAATAAAAGTCCAAGTTGATCAGTTAAATTAAAATGACGTCTAAGGTAACTAAAGTAGTAAAATAATATCGACATGTCAATGAATAAAATAAATATTTAATGTAATTAAACATATTATACAGAAAATTAAAATAATAAAGCAGTCTTAACTAATGCGCGTAAATCACCAAAACATATTATTATAAGCAAGTATATAAAAGATGTTGATAATGTGTTGCAACTAATAAGTAATACAAAATACTGAAACATAAAATATATACATAAACTAAACTGCATACACTAAATCATAACATTTAAATTAACAAACGTTCGTTTTTTATCTCTTGACAAAACAATATTAGCTTTTAATAAATTATCACTTGTGAAAAATTAATATACAAACTTGCAATTAAAAACACACCTTGTTAAATTGTTAATAAACTAATGAAATATAATAAATGGTGGTTACTATAAAAATATTATTATTCTATACCACAGTTTACGTATAAAGTATAAAATACTTTTTTTTAATTAATAAATTATGTTAAATAGGTTTATAAAATGTTATAGTAATTATATCAAATGAAACGTATATATATAAAACGGTATAACGATATAATATAACGTATTGCAAATATATATTTTACTTACCTATGAATAGGTTGCTTTACAATAAAATGTATGGCTACAATTAACTCTTTTTATTTTATAAATTTTATAGTAGCATTTGGGTTCTATATAATTTATTCATACTTAATCCAATGTTTTATTTTTTATTTACAAATGTGTTTCGGTATTTTTAGAAATTACTTTATTTAAGCGTCAAACACATTTAAACACATATTGTGTATACGACAAAGCAGTAATATAACAAAATATATTATACTATATAAATATATGTAAATAATATTCCCGTTAGTATCATATCATCATTACAAATATTCCATCACAATATCAATTAACAATAAAACAGTATGGCTTAACTAAATGTTATTATTAATAACATATTAAATAATATGATCTAGCCATAACAACGGTCAGCTAACTTTATATAACGGGTATTCACCACTTACTTCATCCTTATCGCTAGTAGTGGGTAAGCCATCAAAAACTTTCGCAACAAGCTCCATTGTTTCCATATCCATAAGGAAAACTGAACATCTGAAATACAAAGTTATAAAGAGTGTGAAAATACAAAACGTATTGTATAATTTTATGCTTTAGATTATAAGTTATCTATAAAGCTATAATATAAAATTTAGATTTATAATATATATAGATATATAATAAAGTTACCCTTTCAAACTTTAAAATATCTTATACAGATAAATGTGGAAAAATACTGTTTTTTCAAATGTGTGGATCAATCAATTAGATCATAATATTAAATGAACACATGAGCACACATTTTTTAATGTCATGAATTTAAAAATATATTGTCCTTATTTTTACCATTTATACTACACTAAAAGTGAAATAATTAATACACACTTCTGTTTTTGCACTGTAAAAAAGTTCACCCCATTTATTACATCTAATAATAGTTGTCAATACATTAAATTTACAGTTCGTTTTATTTCGTACTAATAATACAACATTAACTAAGCATAAAGAAAACATATTAAACGTTGAATACAATAATCAAATATGCACTACATGAATAATCATATATTACAGACAATTTTCATGATTTATGTTAAGTACAAAAAAATGTTCACCGTCTCATTCTTTATGTATTTTTCATAGCAAAATTAAAAAAAAAAATATATGTATTCATTAAACATAAATACTAGTATAATAGGATTACAACATACATCAGATATATTCATTGTTAGATTAAGTAATTTGCAACATGTTGTATTGTGGATATTGTATATATCTATATAGAACATACATACGAATTAAATCAGGGGAATTAAATGAAATAGACATGTAAAGCCTGGAGCAACGTGCATATTGTAGAAATATGATGATTAGATAGATACAAGAAAGAATACATTCCCAGGGGTATTTTTAGACATCAACGCACTTCTCATCAGCTACAGATTCAATGACAAATAATTTCATTTTCTATAATTAGTTTTAAATTGTGATAAGGATAACTGGAAAGATTCATCCTCCCGGTATTATAATTTAACAAAAAATCTGTTTCATTAACAAAAATCTGCCATTTAGTTAAAAAGGTAATTTCATACACTAACGCATTAACAGCATAAAGGCAAGGGGAGTAGGAAAAAACACCCAACAACAAATAATATATTCAATCAATTGATATACAGTATATACAATATATATATTGTGTTTTAGAACTATCCTTGTTATGTAATCTTGATCTTTTTATTACTGCCAGCTTTTTTAAACGATATTTTTGTAACCATTAAACAATAATAATTTAGAGGATTAACAAATAGTATAATTGTATTTAGCAATATAACAATTTAGAATCGTACATGTTTATTGCTGACCCCAATTTAGATAAATTGTCTGACTAATAATTCATTTACTAAGCTAAGAATAAGTTTAACGCTATACTTTGTTTACACTTTAGTAATTTTGTCACTTTTACTAGCGACACATTTTTGATAATTTTGTAAATGATCTTGCTTTAGTCAGAATATATTATTGATAATAATTTGAATATGAAAGCAATGTTACTTTACATATTAATATATTACAATATATTCTAGCTGGACTTTTTACTGGATTTCAAAAACACAGAATTACTCACTAGTCGAGACATAGTGCAACAAATCATTATTGATATCAAGACAATAATTGTTTAAATTATATAATCTGGCAATCATGCATAATAATGGAAGACATCAGTATTATTGGAGCTCACAGTATCTGAACCACTATAGGCTTACATATATACAATAAAAAATACGGTGCACAATTGGAAACACATTAATTTAAATTAAAATGTCTTTTAACTTCCTTCATCGATAATATTATCTATGTAAAGTTTACAATTTAGTGAATAAAAAGTACAGGAATGTTCAAAAACAAAATATATTCCGAGAGAAAAAATATTCACATTATAAATGACACACGTTTGTCGCAACAATTAACCTAATTAATCAATAATATAAGCACCTTTCAGCCTGGGTAAGATTGCGAGCCTCTTGCATTATTTCACGCAAGAGTTCATTCAAGTTGTCCATTCGACTGAAAATATTCTTGGCAACTTCAAGCATTTTCTGAAGTGAGAATAAAGGTGAAAACAAGTGATTTATATGATGATTCCGGTACATCATTTATATAAGATTTTTAAATCCATCCAAATTCAAAATGATGTGGAATGAATAATGATTATATACTCGATAAAACATAAAAATAGCAAGAACATAAAAGAAGTACGGTCTACGTATACTTACACAGTAGAAGTAGCCAGACTTAAAGGTATGTTAAATCAACTCTATAAACAAGGTGTTTTTATATATGGATACATACACGATGGAACAATAAATAGAAAGTAGGAGATGTATGATGAATTGGTAAATTTTCTGCATGCTCATTATGAATATTTCATTTGATTTGTATGACTGTGCACAGTGAAAGCTCATACAATAAATTGAAATTAATACATTATTCTGCTTTATATACAGTATATAGACTATCAAGGCAATATTTACTATCGTTATAATGCATTGTATCTGAAAGTCATATGGTAGAAACTAATCAATAATAAAAAGCACATATATGCGACAGTCAAAAAGTATTACTAGCTTTAAAGTACACTATTCAGTTAACTTTAAGGATAATAAAATAGTAATAACATATATATTACTTACTACATAATATTGTACACTACTATTTTTATTGCCAAATCAACTAAATACACAGCAGCGGATTTTTTTGTTAGCGTGACATTTACCAACAAAAGAGTCATAAACAAAGAGCGGTCAAAGATTCCTACAAAACGTGTGGCATCAGCGTCTCATAAAAATGTGTTAAACACATAACAGCCGATACTTGTTTTCCAATCAACTTTACATATAAGAAAAATTAACTTGTGAACAAAATTGCACTATTACAAATAAACCTGTACATATTAAATTAAATTATATCATAAAGATAATTATAGATAAAAATAACTAATTAACAATTAAATGAATAAAATTGATAAAATATAACAATTCTTGCAATATCAGGTGTGGTAAAACCACAGTTATAATAAAACACATTTTAATATATACATTACATTAATAATATTCGTAATTTGTTCTCAAAATTTAGTAAATACTTACATCTGAAGCAAACCTCTTAATGGTAGATGGAGAGATTCAGCCTGGCTCAGATTATGAAATAATGCAAGTAGAATTCTTTATGCGGCTCATCAATAATGTATAGATGCATTTTGATAGACACAGGTAAATCTAACATTTCGTATAATTCCCCGAAACCGGTCTGCAGATGGATTTACCTGTCGATTACTGTGTCGATCAAAATTCATCGATGCATTATCGTAGCGCAGCATGGAGAATTCTACTTGTATATTTAATTAGTTTTAAACAATTAAGCTATTGGACTGAATGCGGTTATTGATAATTGATTGATTAATTAATTATTTTGTCAAAAAATCAATTAAAATAAAAGTGAACGAAACACATTTTACATAAAATTAAAGCATTGCTATATAAAGGAACCACGAACTGATTCTATAAATAAAACTAAATCAAATTTCCGTTTGAACTATAATTCTCCATTGATTAAGTTATCATAATAATTTTTTAAAACTTTATTGATGTTTTATTAGGGTAAATAATTACAAATATCGGTTTGATTTTAAAGCTAATTTTAAAAGCACATATACTTCATTACTTTAAATATTTATTCACGTCGGTAGAAAATCGAAGTGAAAGGTTGCTCAGTATATAATTAATTAAGATTAAATTACATTTAAGACCCCGAATTCGTTAACATTGTTTGTAACCCTAATCTACCAGGCGGCTTTAATCCTTTAATTAGGTACTACACAATGCGGCGAGTAATAACACACACTCTGCTACTAGACTAGTAACCGCTTTATGAAATTCATAGTAGCATTATGATAATTTAAGACAATTCATATGGTTAAAATTTGTAAATTTTTTAAAATATAATATACTGTTGTTCTAAACATATATCAATTTTAGATGATATCAAAACATGTTTTAAAAAAGAAGTTTACACAATACCTAATAATGCAATGTGGTCAAGTTTCTAAAATATAAATAAGTAGCTTTACGACGTCTAAGTTCACACATTAGTTTAGAAACATACCAGATGACATGAAAATTTGAATCGGTACAGATTCTATCAAATTAAAAACATACTGTTTAGATCAAGCCTTTGTACGTAACCAATATAATTGAAATTTATAAAATTAAATAAATAAACAAAAATAAATTAAAGTCAAAACGCATAATATACAAATAAAATGTTACATCAATTTTGGTGAAATTTAGGTTAAGTAAATTTGTATACAATCCTATTGAAAACATGTTTTTGCAAACGTAATTTTAAGTGAAATTAAATTATATCTGATTAATTAACCAATTTAAAATGGTATATATGTTATATGAACTAGTCATTTTTCACTGAGAAAGTTTAATAATGGTTCAAAATATTTTGTTATGCTGGTTGTCTTATTCTGAAAAACATGTTTTAAATATGATCTGTTCTGATTAAAATTTATCAGATCAATAACTGAATAACTAATGTTACATAATCTATATAAATAACTAATTTATTATTTAGTAAATGTACTAAATTTTAACAAAATATACTGTGCATAAAGTCTAATTTCTGATCTGATTAGATTCAATGAAATATATATATTTACTAAATGAAGATCTTATTAAAAAATTAATATCAATTTTTTTACACTCAATTGTTTAAAGTAAGTATACTACATTTTAACAGAATTGGTTGTTTACAAAGTATGATCTAAAATGATATCTAGATCAATTATAGATAACTAATGTATCTAAAATAATATTTAGATCAATTATAGATAACCAATTTCTCTAAAATAATTATTTTTCACAGAGAAGAATTAAGTAATAAAAATGTCATAAATATCGATTAAATATTCAAGGAATCGCGCTAATTTAAAAAATAGCAATATGTGAAACTCTCTCTCTAGAGTTTACAATATTATGAAGAGAACCACATTATTTGAAAAGAAAAAAAATTAAAGAAAACAATTTAACTCGAAAATAAAATTTGTTAAAAAAACGAAAAAGTAATGTTTCTTACTAAATAATGCTATTTAAGAATATTACAACATTTAATTGCAATATTAAAAATTAACTATTTAGGAAAAATATTACATTATGAAGAATAACATACTTAATATAATTATTATTTTTATAATTATAAATTTTAAAACTTTGTGTTAACAAACAATAAAAACATTAATTATTAGTATACATTTAGTAGTGGTTACATTAATTATGGTCCTATATTTATTAAAATAAATTTCAACTAAGCTAACCGAGAACTACTTTATTTTCCTCTAGCTTATTGTACTTACTAGTACTGACATTTCAATAAATATCAATTATTACAGGCATTGAAACGTAAGTTACATTTAACATAAATTCTAAAACACACGAGTTAGACAACATTAGGCATAATTAAGCACCATTATAAATTCCGAATGTCACTTTTAGATAAATCAAAATAGGTGCATTCTCGAATAGATCAAATATTTAATATTTTTATTTTTCAGTTAGGATTTTTGATTAAATATTTAAATATGTAATTACCTCATTTTAAGAAATCTAATGTTAAACAATTGCAGTCTATTATATAATTAATGTCATAGTGTTTTTGATTTTAAAAAATAATGAAATACCTATTTATGTATGTTCAATGACATACGAGAGATAGTACACCCAAAGAGAAACTAGTCTAGAAATAATTAACGACTTAAATTGTTTAGGAGTGAAGAAACCAGTTTTAAAAAAGTGTTTATCTCAATATAGCTGCGTCACAAACGTCTGCTATTTTTTTTCATTCCTTGCAGCAGTACTGTGTATATATAGAAATTCCACACAGAAGTGAAACTGCAAATATATTATTCTCAATGGGATAATCAATTATACAATCTCGAATTTTCATCGAGACATGGACGGCAATGCATTAGACTTTCAGTTCTAATTTCCGACAAAATTATAAACATGATAATGGGTATTGCTACCCTATTTAGACAATATAGTTCTTAAATTAGTATTAATCATTTCTTTCTAAAAATATATATTATATATTATACTTAAGTTAACTATTATCTTTACATGCAGACTAAAAAAGTCACCATTTAATGCATTTTGTGTTGGAAGATAATAATATTGTTAATAATAATATCCCTAATAATTAAACATTAATTAAAATGTAATAATGATTTTTCGTATTTAGAAATTTTAATAATTTAAAAAAAAATTGAGATGTGTCTTGTATGGCATTTTTTCTGAATAAAACAAAATTAATTTTTTCAAGTAAAGAAGAATCACAAAGATAGATCAGCTGTCAAAATTGACATCTTAAATATCGTACTTATAAGCATGAGAGTATAACATTATTAATAACCTTATTCGAACACAAAAACATTGATGTGACTCATATTACCTCAGTCTGTGCCTTGAGCCTTCGTTCAGTCTGGAAAGCGATCGTGCTAGTGAGAACTGATGAGGTGTACCAAAAGCACTCGCTGATTATCCTCTCATCTTCATCGGTGAATCTGACGAGAGATGAAAGAAAGATTTATAAGTTGAACCAGGTACACATTTCTCACTGATAGAAAACGATGTCAAAATATTGAGTATAACAATAAAAAAAGTAATAATAACTGGCTTTAAATCAAATCCATTAATAACGATAGCACTATAAAAGTTTATATGATTTCGGTAAAAGTTTAATAAATATATAATACTTAGTAGATGTTAAACTATACAAGAAAAAAATACAATTTAACAGTATTATGAAGGCATTGGATATTAGTATCATGTAAAATGTGTAACATATCATTTAACATTGTAAAACATAAACAAAAACATTGATTTAGGGTTAAGAAATATCCCAATTTAAAAATATCAATCTTCAAATAAAAACCTTTATAAACAAATAAGTCTCATGATATTCTTATATTTTTATGTAACAGTTAATATATTTAAAAATATATTTTTTATCCCAAACTTCTATTTTATAAATAAAAATTTGTTAAAAATCTAATACTGTTGCACACATATTGTTATTTCAATATTAAGACACATTAATTATATTTTTAAGAAAATCAAAAGCAACTATCTTTAAAAAAAAATTAAAGGATTGTTTGTAATTGAAATTAGCATATATATAGATATATTTAAACCAACAACACCCTATTTAAATTGAAGTAATATACCAACCAAGGACATTTATTACAATATGTGCATAATATTACCATAACAAAATTCAACTATAATAGCAATATTCATGACGAAGAGACCTTCAAACAGTTTCTTCTGGGACAATATCCTTAACTATATATTTGCCAAGTGGAAAAGAAAATCAAGAAATATAACTGTGTTGTAAATTGAACAAGTTTTGTGGACGAAAAGTAGATGAAAAAGTGACAACAAGTCTTCCGGTAAACAACCAGAAGACAGACATGACAATAATCCAGTGTTCATTCCTCTTAGGTCAGTATGATGAGCAGGACGTAATTATAATTCATCAAACAAGTATACCTGCAGAACAAGCATTTGCAAACTAATAAACAAAATTAAAAATAGAACATAAAATTCCATACGTATATCACGCGGGTTGGATACCTAATTGGTCAAGTATTAGAAACGACTATAATACAAAGTATATAGAAAAGAACTTATATAAGTTATTTAATTTACAGCGTTAATAAATTGTTTTTACAAAAAGTTAAATTAAATATATGAAATATTAATAGAATCTCTTTAAAGTATTATATTATAACAACAAAGAAAGAATGAAGCGCCTATAAACAAAATTTTGATTCAAAAACTGATTTCCAACTATTCAAAGCAATGCATATAGTTTTAATTGTTAATGATAATAATAAAAGGATATACATTCTTGTTTTTGTAAAGAGAATGAAACAAATATATCTATAATTTTAAATTACAATATGGATTGTGAACTTTTAAAAACGTTTATATGTGAAGGCCTATATATTTATGAATTTGTTCTGATGTCTGAAAACAACTTCAGTTTAATATTTTTGTTTTGTTTATAATACGTTTTCATTAATCGAAATAATAATGGCGCTACTGCAAATAATAGGTAATACAAATATCAATTATATTTACAATAAAAAATGTTAATATTACATATATAAACACGAATAGCATAAAAACCGTATTTTCAATATATTTTGAATATATATGTTTATTTATATAAATATGATTTATTTACATGATATGATTCAAATATAAACATATATTTGAATATATGTTTAGTTATAGTAAATGAGTCACCTATAAATATGTTGTGTTGATATATGGAGGTTTGTATAATAGGTTCCTGAGCAAAATGAAAACTTTCAAAGTTTAAAGATCTTGACTAACAATTAAATCAAGACTTAAAAATTGGACAATGAAAAAACTTTTTTCTCCATATACTAAATGAGAATAGCCATTTTTATGTAGAATTTGATTTTTTCATCTTTAAGTTTATAATTTAAATATATAGGTACGTCTTCAGTACCTCTTTGACGTTTTGCTTGTAGCTTTCTGACTTGGAGTTTACGAAAAAGTTTGCACAAAAGTTTACGAAAAAGTCCCAAGCCTTCAAAGCTTTAGCATCCAAAATATCCAGATACGGTGTATTGTAATTATATATATAATTTGCACACATAGTAGACTCGTGTAAAAAAATATTTAAATCAAATAGATATGTTTGCGTCGCTTTTGAAAATGTCTTTAATACAATTTAAATTCCCTGGTATTCTGTGAAAAATCATAATTTTTAGTTGGATTCCTAACACAAAATTTATCAGATAAAAATATTAATAAAAATATTTAATACAATTCTAAATAAGTAATATGCTCCAAAAGTGCCTGCATTTTTTTAAATATAATTTCTACAAAAATGAAACACTTTTAACACCATTAAAAATTATTCCAAAAATTAAGTATGTTTAATGACTGCAGGAACCCCTGAAGGATCCTTTAATAATTCATATACACAAAGCACTGCGATCAACTAACTCTTTATCGGATGATTTATTGGCCAGACAAGCGAGCGATATGACCTGTCCAGTGGCTCTGTTCACAACTGGCTTGCAGATAAAGGAATGGAGTTCCACACTCTTGTCGCCCATCAGCAAGTGGAGGTCCTCCAGCTCCTCCTTTAGAAGGGTGCAGACGGTTAATAGCGAAGGTAACGAGTATTGATTTAAGAAGAAACAACAGCAGTTAATGTTATATAATATACAAAATAGCAATCTATGATTATTTGAAAACGTTACATTGCAGATGTATAAACACTAGCGTGTGTATGGAGTATAAAAAACGAAAAGCAAATGAATGATCGTAATCAAAGTTATATAGGATAGTAGCGAAAGTAAATTATGGTTATCTTGTAGCCCTCAAGTAAAATCATTAGACCTTACTGCTTTAATTTTTTATCGATAATTTTCATATTTAAATTATATAACATGGATTAACTAATAATTTTCCCCTATAAATACCTACTTATAATAGACTATCATATTCAGAACTCAAATATATTTGTTCTAATCAAAATAGTACAAAATATGGATTCACTAGATACCTACAGTTAACATTTTTATATTTTCTAGACCCTGGGGTCGTTCGGGCCTAATAAATTATCATCTTAAAGCAAATTATTTAATTTTTTGCTGAGAAAATTATAAATCCTCTGATGTATGGTTAAAACATATTAATAACAAAAACAATATATTTGTAATAGGAATTTTGTCTAGTTAAAATTAATATCGATTAGGCGATGATTGATTGATTGATTAACGATGATTAGGCGCTACTAAAATCAAATTTATAAATTAATTAAAATAGTAACATTTTCCTATTTAATTTATAATAATAGTTTATGAACTATGTTGGCCTAATATTTAATTAAGTAAAAAATAAACTGTTAGATACTTCGTGATCAAATTTTTAGTCATAAATATGTAATTCCAATTATCTTGGCTACAATAAAAGTTAATGAATGAATTTGGGGTCTATTGCAGGACCATCCTCCAAGATCCGAAGTTGTAACACAAATCAGAGTACAATTGCTTTATTTCCTTTGAGTTAGGAAGTTAGCGGCAGTATGATGAAGGCAAGGGAACAAGTCATAATTCTGATTGCATTTTGTAGAATCTTTTTTTCCTGATTGTACTTAGTTGTTTTAGCGGAAATTATTAGTTATTAAAGCTTAGACTATTCAGGTAATTAATTATTTTAAATACCCTTTTGTAAAATGTTTCCAGTCGTTTACTTTGAGTCGTGTTTAAACCTGCCATAAATTAGGAAATAAACTTTTTTGCAAGATTCTTGCTATTTATTCTTTATTATTCTTGATTATTTATATTCTTATTCATACCAATATATATCATATTAAAGATGTATTTTACCTAATACTCCATATTAACATTAATTTGTTTGTCATGTTTACCAAATAGAAACCTCCCGTAGCCATAAACACTTTATAAACGTTTTTTATTTAATATATTTACAAGTGAAGTAATAATTATTTACCAAACGATTACATTGAATCAATAATAGGAAGCCAGAATTTTTTTAAATATTATTAATATTGGAATGTATTAAAAAGTCGATTAACGATAATATCAACAAAAACTATGCTGCCAGCTTTATGCATCTTAATCAATATAACATTTAAAAGAGAGCCACATCGTTATTTTGTAGATACATTTTATGATTTTTGATACCTGAAATTATCAGTATTAATAATAAATATTTTGCAATACTATAGAAAAGAACAAACAATTATTTACAGTTAGAATTGCAAAAAAAATTGGTTAAAATATTAAAACATGAAATGTCTCTTTAAATCAATTTTCTTAAGATAAATAAATAGTAAACCATTGTAAGCTTTTTATTATATGTCTTCAGATGAAAGTTTTTGTATAAATTAAAGTCATAGTAACTCTGTTGATTTCATATAATAAATTTGTAGAGATTTCCTTCAGCATAAAATATAGAATGACATTTTGTAATTTTATTTTACAATATTTCATTGCATGTACAATATTTAAAAATTCAGAAAATTAAAAATGTTAATAAATAATTAAAATAATGACATCTGTATTAATATATACTAATATAAATGTTAAACAAGACGAAAACAAATTAAATAAACTCAAATTCGGGTCATGTAATATCACCATTTTGTGGTGTTTCACAGAGTTATAATACTTAATAAATAATTCAATATAAAAAGATCACTATTCCCCAGACCATTTTTTTATCATGATTATCACAGTGATAATGCTGATAAAGCCAAAGGAATTAGCTAAATATATATATTATTTATAAAATATACATACATGTAATTTAAAAATAAGGTTATATAGTATATTTTATATGTATACAACAATTTTCAATTAAGTTGTTATAATAACATGAAATATCGTCGAACCTACTTTTGTAAATGAATTTAACTTCACAGTATGTCCATTTTCGAAAACCTTCTGAAACATGCTTCCATCAATCTAACAAATTAAAAATTAAAAATTATGAAATGTATGTATGTATGTATGTATATATATAACATCAATTTATATAATGAAAATGTGCATTGCATGGTAAATATATACTGTCGATTTTGCACACATCAAAAGTTAAGAAAAATCTAATCCTAATTAATTCTCCAAGGCTTACAGGTAGTTCATTTTGATATGTAGAAACAAGTCAGAAATAAAGGTATAAAATTTCACGATTAATTTAACTAAACATATATATTCAATATTACTGCTTACATATAGTAAAACACACATTTCTAAATGTGTTCATAGTTACTTCGTGCAAAAAACTTATATGATTGTTAACTTATTCACAAACTATAGTTTTTAATTAATTTGATATAACTACAAATAATATACTTTTACATGATCAAAACAAATAACAAAAAATATATAATTAGAAGTCTGATTTACTATTTTACTAAAATGAAAAAACTTTTTAAAAATATTTTTAAAAAACACTTAAAATATTTTTTTAAAGTTACTTTGACCACACTTTACTTAACACTTAATGAGGCATTAGCACTTTCCTTTAGCCCTCTTTACTTAGTACAGGCATTATCACTTTGCTTTAGCACTCTTTACTTAATACAGGCATTAGCCCTTTCCTTTAGCACTCTTTACTTAGTACAGGCATTGTCACTTTACTTTAGCACTCAGCCTCACGAATGCTAAAAACGTTACTACGTGCTATACAAATAGAAATTATACAATGCAAGCTGTTTCCAAGTAGGCCTAGTCTACTTATAATTCAATTAATGTATAGTGTAATAGTAGTTCACACAATCAACTATATTAAGGACAGAAGCACATGCATACAACAGTCTATAACAAACAATTTCACAACTATCAATGTTACAAAAGAATATTTTCATGAAAATATATAAAATACACTTTGAATAAATACATATAATATATGTCACTATAAGGTGAAAATTAATTCTGCCTTTATTGCGGCGTGTTTAATGTTTTCATTATCAAAAGAAAACAGTCAAATAGACTTCAACGCAATTATTGATCTGACAATAATACAGATAACTTAAATTCGAATCTAAAAAACACAATTAAAATTTCATTTTTATATGAGTGAATAACGTTTATAATTAAACATCATTTTGTTTAAATTATATAAAATTACAGAAAATGTAGAATTAATTCAACCACAACCAATGGTTAATTAACATGAAAATTAAATAAACAAAAAATATGTTGATGTAGACGAATTAAGCGTATTAAAAGAAGAACTATTTAAAAATAAATCAGTGTTGTTATAGATGGTCAAATATGTACTCAGATACCACCGTATGTGGAAAATTTAATAGGTATGTGTAAAAGATAGCCAGACAATAACTGAAGAAAGTTGGGCCTTTATCTATTTTACTGCTCTAATAAAAATCACATTAATTTCTTTAACAAATTATTCTAAATGTTTTATTGTAAAAGTTAAAACATGAATTATGTGCTTTTAATGGTCACAATTAATTCTTATAAAACAAAAATTGCTTACATTAAGGCGCACAGGGTCTTCACGAATACAATCACCAATAACCTGTAAAAAGGAAATATTTTTTTATTTAACGTAATATTCGTAGATAGTAATTAAATGTTTCAAAGTTAATGACACCCTAGTCATATATATATATATATATATATATACATACTTGTATATTTATTACAAGCAAAATAATTATCAATTATTTCTTAGCTATCCAGCCAACCGAAACATTTGCAATATTTTAATTATTACAACTGGCTAGCAACACTATTAAGTGGATTAAACACCTCCACATAGCCCTAACTAAAGGATATACACAATTAATGAGGCAACAGTAGTGAAGGTTGCCGGAAGTCTACGTCTATTTGACTAATACTACCAAGGTATATATTATCGGTGAAAACAAATCGACAGTGTGCGATTCTTTCGACGAACTTTTTCGGAGCTCAACACATCCGTCTCTTTCTTGTGTGGCACTGCAGAGTTCTCTCTTCTGTTCCAGATTTGTTTGTTTTTTGGGAGAAAATTAAGCCGCTGGACGGGTTAGACAAACATTTCAGTTTTGGAAAAAATGCAAGGGAGTCCCTAAAACCCTGAATATAGGTGATTAATACATTCTCCTTTTCGTGATGTTATTTCTACTGCATACATCGACAGCAAAGATAAAATATTAAAAGGTGTCATTTTAAGATACTATAAAATTGAATAGAAAATAAAATACTTTTATCAGAGTGTCATAACAAAAATATTAGCTATTTTTTAATTATTTATTTTGGCATATTTCATGTGTGTTAATACATTAACGGAAGGAGTTCTACTGTTAATGTTCGAACACACATGCATTTGTTCGTTGACGATAAATAATTGTTTTTATTGGACTCAAAAATATTCAACCGATTGAATTAAAATGATCAAACACAAGCTATATTAATATATTAGAATATTTTTCAATTTTAAACATAAGCCAATTTATAAGAGGTGAAGACGTCATTGATTAAACTAATCTAATATGTTTAAACTTTCATCTACGTGCTACTAATTTTCTTAAAAGACGTTACATATTTCCAAATATTTAAAATATTATTTGAGAGTTAATTAATATTTTCCCACAGTGATCACATCATTATTATATTATTTTATTAAAATACGTCTATGATATATTTTTATATATTCTAAATAGTTTTGAGAAAATATTAGGATATTTCAAAATTATTACGTCTTCAATGCAGAATTTCATGTGGTTATGTGTAAAAATATACGCTTTACAGGAAATATTTTAAAATTAATTTAATAATTCTTCATAATTATCCAAATATATTAATAAAAAGCATGTCTTAATTACCCTTTTAACAGGTTTACATATTCAAAATAAAAATGGATCCTTTTAATTTATGAAACGTAGATTATAACATAGAGTGGCGTTGTAAAATATATTTCCAAAAAATTTGAAACATACTTAAACACAACTGTATGCGATACATATAATTATCAAAATATCGGTAAAATATGGCAAATCATAAAGTTTTGTTTCTTAATAACATTTCACTTGTAATGTTATCATCACGCGGCCATACTATTGCAAACCGTGTTTTTCCAATATGTATAGTAAACGTTTTAAATATATATAGAATACAAATATCAAAACATCAGTCAGATTGGTCATATACGTACTTTATAAATTATATCAAAATTAATAGGTAGAACGTATTACTGTTACTAGTATGTCTTACTGCTAAAAAAAATCCCTTCAATTATTTATTGTATTGAAAATTATAATAAATCAATAAATGACATTATTTATTGTTTAAACTTAATAATATCAATTTACATAATTGAATCTATATTATTAAAGTTGTAAACGTTTTTAAAAAAGACCTAACCAAAACTTCTAAAAGTGTATAGTCAAACTTATTCTATAAAGACCACAAAATCCACAAATAGCAATTATAATCTTATCGGAACTATACAGAGTGTGATTTTTTTAATCTTTTTCTCCCACGAGTTCCTATATTCTCTTTTAAGCTCCCAAGGTTAAATATTTTCTGATTATATTGTTCGGTATATTTTTGAAAGCCCCAGGGCTCTTCTATTTTCTGCAGTCCGTTAACCTAGAGTTTTAGGGGACAAGATTGCCTAGTCCAGTCTGTCAAGTTGAACCCATATACAGATGAACCTCAAAACTTTAACGAAAACCGCCATAGCACCAGCATCGAAAGGAACAAGCAAGCCGATATCACACATTTTCTATCCAGTAAAATAATATAAGCGAGAATAAAAAAGCGCAACAAATCGATAACTCTATCGAATCCCCCGATGGCACAAAAACATTTTAAACGTATTAAGAGCGACTCTGATAATAATAATAAGCGAAATTATATTAGAGGAATTTAGAAATTGGTGCACATAACGATAGCAAGTAAATTGCTTTGATATGTAAATCACCACACAGGTTATGAATTTGGAGACAGACCCAGAAAGCTAAAATTATTTGTAAAATCACAGCAACAAAAACTTAATGTTTAATTAATTATATTATAAAATAAAAAAATAGTGGCAAAAATTATAAATCTTAAAATTTAATTATAGTCTATTTATAACATTATATGTTATAATAATTCAATTGTAATAAAATACATCTGCGTATTTTTTAATGTGTGGTGTGAATAATTCTATATTAGTGACAATAAAAATACGGGTATAACACGAGTATAGTACCTACGGTGACTAATTAAAAATATACAATAAGGAAATGTATATTTTGTAGATAAAATAGGAAAAGATCATCGTTATATCTGAGTATCATTATATTATAGTAGTAATATCCGAAGATAAAAATAGTCGCGTTAATATAACTATAAAAATATTGCAGGAAAAAAATTAAAACGTAATTAATGCGTTTTATCATATTTATTTTAAAATATGAATATACTACAAAAATGAATTAAAACACTCATATAATGTTTACGTTCAAATTATAAATGAAACTACGATTTGTGTAAAAACAGAGTATTACTAAGAGACAAAAAACTCAAAATCAAATATGTAAAAAAACTCATTCAACTTTACAATCTCATGTAAACGAATAGTCAATTAAATATTAAACTAAATGATATAACATAATGTGTACGTACCAATTCGTTAAATTAGAATATATATTAGAAATAAAAGGAGAACATTAAATAAACTTTTTAGTTAACGAAAATATATAAATTGAGTATCAGAGCCCTAACATGTAAATAAATAGACAACTGCATTGCAGAATAATACAGAACTAGCTATTATTTTCTACATATTTCTCAGTAGTCTGAAAAGCATGTAGAAAACTCATTTGGATATAGGTTATTAAAGATTTACATAATAAAAAAAGTATTTCATTTTCAACGAATAAGGACATAGCAACTAAAAAGATCAAATTATATAAATAATCCGTTAATAATCATAGTAGATATTTTACCTTTATCAAAGTATCGAATAAACCATACTCTATTTGACAGAACAACAAAAAATTGCGTAAGTTTCTAGTTAAGTCATACACAATAACTTGAAATATAAGTTAAAAAAAGAATATATTGAATACAAATATCTAACGTTTCGGCAAGTAATTTTGTTTATTATCATGAAAAACAAAGAATAAAAAAATAATACGAACGCATTTAGCATGAAGACAGATTGATTCATTATAGTTACATTATATAATATAAGTATACAACATTAGCTTAAGAGATCAGTTAAAATTTGTTATAAACTACTAAAAATGTTATAATCAGATAAATAAATAGGAAATAGAAAAGAAAATAGTAAATTGTAGTATTAGTTGCCATACCTACTGGTATATATTTACATACCTACAGGTATTTCCAATAAATGAATATTATTATGCAATTCAATAACTTTAAATACCAAACTAAAGTTTTAATCAATTTTAATTGAAAAATATATTTAAAATTATTGTATATACTAGGTGTTAATATTAATGACTTTGGCAAAAATTATAATTTCTGTATATTCTGTTGTTGGTATTTCGTAATGGTGTATGTGCACCTTAAGTAATGTCTAAATATGCTTTAAAACCTTATTAGACATAGAAGATAAAGAATCACGAAATTTATCAACGAAAAATGTTAAAAATATAATAACAGTGAGAAGTTAGTAAATTTAAAAAAAATTTAAACATCTTGTAAAATAATTAACTTTTCTAATCCTTTTCTGTGAAGAAGTCAACAATTTTACTATAAATGTAGATATACCATGACGTAATATGATCGACAATTTGAAACGAACTGAAGCAAATCATCTGGGGAGACCGAGGTAGTGTAATGGTATCTATTGTTACCTACTTCCATAAAAGTGAGTCCGAATTGGAAGCAGAGGTAAGCCTAGAGGTAGGATACCAATACCTCCGAACTGTACTTCTAGTTGAATCAGGGTTAGTGGTGCGAGATAGTGACATTTTCTCATTTAACGATATGTATATTTATTTTATTCTATATGTTACATTTTAGACAGTATTTATTTTAAAGTAGAATGATAAAAAGTGAATAGTAATATTTTAATATATTTATTTATGGTACATTTATATAATAAATGAGTGAACAAACCCCGTTCAACAAGGAAGTGGAATTCTCTTTATGGAATAGTAATCTGACAATTTTGCCATCACGTTCTTTTTCGTATCTTTCCAATTTTTGATAAGTTTCTATTATTGCCTCTAAAAGCGCTTATTGAACTGACAATATTATTTTATAGTTCATACTTTTTTTGAATATTTTTTGATGTTGAAAATTTACCAGACAAATAATCATTAAGTTCAAATAAATTTTCGTATTTCATTTTTATTTTAATCTTGAACGTTTTCTTTGAGAATCCATTTTACTAATAATAACACCAACGCTACAGAAAAAGCAATATAATTGATTTCAGTCAAATACAATTATATCTGATATTATTGGCAAAACTATATCAGCTGTTTGAATTGACCTACCTAGCTTCCTACATCAGCTCTAAGTAAAATTTCCATTCGGTCAACATTTCGGGGGGGGGGTGGGGGTAATGCTACTTTTCACCGCTGTTACCTTAGCTTTCCATTTGGTCATTTTTTAAGAAGAATAAGTAGTGGTCAAGGAAAGCACTACCTACCCCCGCACTATATCTGCTTCCATTCGGTCGCCGGTGAAGATTAGTTAAGTAGATTTAAAAAAGACAATGCAAGTAATTCCAGCATGTTAAAATGAATCAAGATTTGTATATATGTATATATAGTTTTTATTCAGAAAGCTATATTACTATATAAAACGATGTATTACTTGTCCGCACAGTGTAATTTGAATTTAACTATAAATATTGAATTACTTTTCAGAAAACTAGGTAGGCATAATATAGTAATGATTAATGTATGTATAATTATAACATACCAAAATAAAAACAAATGCAAAAAAGGTAATCATAGCTACACATGACATCATGAAATAAGTAACATTATTTCCAAAAAAATCAACTGACACTTATTATATTACAATATACATTGTATAGGCTATATATAAATTAAATTTCTTCTAAAAGTGAAGAGATAAGTTCACAGTCATTATATCTCTATATCGTACAGTTTACATTTTTGACATTTTCAAGCTGTTAATATAAAAAAATACTTTATGTATAATAAAATATCAATTTGTAAAGACAATACAAAATATATATCGATTCACATATAAAATTTGCTTCGCCTTTTATGTACGAAAATAGTTACTAAAATAAAAAAAGCAATAAGAAATATTAATGTGCAACATATGAAGAGCGCGTTTATAATAGAAACCGCAGTTAACTACAACCGACTGACTGAAACAATATAAACTGGTCACACTGGCTTAATATCATGAATCAAAAGATTTTAGCCGCAACACAAAAATGTTTCAGTATTATCACAAAAGCAGGCAACCTATGCTATGCCAAAATCAGTGTCTAACTTTGATATCGTATATATGTATTAGCTAGTTGAACAATGGCTCATATGAATAACTATGAAGATCATACTTACACGCACTAATACAATTCTCAATATTGTAAACTAAACTGTTAACTTAAATCACTATACAACCTCAATTCAAAAATACTTAATGCATAAGTAAACATAAAATTAGAAAAATTGGCCATATCGAATTGATAAGTTAGCTTCTGTCAATCAAAAACCCTGTTTTTGGGATCCCTGTAATTCAAAAGATTTACATTTAAAATTAATTTTTTAAACACTATTTTTAAAATCCTAACATAAATGCCCATATCTAAAACTAACAGTATTATTTGTTTACTTAATCTACATATAAATATTTAAATTATAATATACACCAGTATTATACTATTCAAGATTTGCTTAAATAAATATTCAACCTAATAAAGGGTGATCTCTAGAACACAAGTTGAATTAACCAATATGTCACTGTTGATTGATCAACGGTAATTACTTCTGACTTCTCTATGAAAGAGAACAGTTTGGTTAAAGAATAAACAATTTGTTTGAGTTCCACTTCACCTCAAAGTACATTATTAAAGTTACTGTAGAAACAAGATACCCACTCCCCTCCGCGGCAGTTGCATAAAACAACACTGTGTGCGTCCTGATAAACACCTTGAATTGATGAAAGACAAAAACGATAGTATAAAAATATCCCTAAACTTAAAGTTGACGAATAATAGCATTAACAAAACTGAATTCTCTGTAATAGATTTCTTCAGGTTTAATATCAATAGAGTCTAAACTAACTTATACAATTTAGATATTTAAAAGTTTGCATGTTAAGAACATAAATAAAGTGATTCATTCTAAACTAGTACCTTCTATAACGTTAACGTGGCACAGCTAATAATTCTTCTGAAGGTCTACATAGCGGACACTTCAAATGATTTCAAAGTTTTGCTTTTGATAATTCTAGGTTTTATTTTTAAGAATGTTACAACTACAATGCACAAAAATACCAACATAATACACTAATATTATTTTAAATACTGTTTTAGAAGATGTAGAACATAATCAGTATGAATATTCAAATTTAACACTTATGAAGTTCTACTGATTTAAAATGTTTGTTTTATTAAACTAACAGTTGTAAAATGCCCTCATGTCCCGCATTAAATGATATCAATGAATGTTAAGGTAAAATTATAATGAAAAACCCCCCTAATATAGAATAAGCAGAATAGTATTTTGTTTAGTGTTTGAAACTGTCTGCCCTAGTTAAAAAAGCTAAAAATGTATAAAAATAAATATGATGACTATTGAGAACAACCACCTTTATGGTAGTCCAGTTGTAAAATATTTTTAAAACACTGTGGTGCTCAAATACAAACTTTAGAAGATAATATCATAAAATTAACATTTAATGGTTAACAATGCATAAAACATACTAAATAATATTATCTTATATTAACGTAGACTGTTTTACTTTTCATAAAAAATGGTTAAATCTATGTTAAAATAAATTAGCGAATGCTTCAGATAAATAGATTTCAAAATAATATAAAGAAAACAGAATTAAATAAACTATAACAAAAAACGTATACTTGAATGTCGAGAGATGACCTTTATAAAAGATTGTTTCGGTATTATACATTTTATTATATTTCTTAATTATTTATTATTATGTTTAACATTGTCTTTTTTAGAGTGCAATGGTTTATGAAATAATGCTATTAACATAGCACGAACAATATTTCTAAATATTCTAATAAAATCTATATATAAGTCCGCATTTTAAATTATTAGTTCAATGAAATGAAAACTAAATTAAATAAAATGTGTGTAATTCCAACCGTCCTTCTCCTTTCGGTTCTTCAAATGTTAAAGGTATATACGCTAATACATTTGTAGTATATTATACTTATTTTATATATATGCCTAAAATTTCTCGATAAAAGTGTATATGTTTTCCAGTCTGGTATATAATATATATTCTTGATAATATCAAGAATACAAAATAATCAAAATATAAAGCTCCGAGAGTATTTTTCATTAATATTTCTTCTAAATATATTTCATGTGTTTATTGTAAACATTGTTTTTACTATACTTTGTATAAATATGGTAAAAGAACAGAGCGAGCGAAATTGTAGCTAATTATTAATATTTAACTGTCAAATGTATTAACAATAAAGAAATTATAATGACCATACCAACATCAATCTGAATTTATTCAATTAGACAGACGTGAAGCAATATTCATTCGGAAAATTACACTCGCAAACGAATACGATAAGAAAAAGACAGAATAAATAGAATATGATTAAAAAAACGGCTGCCTCCCACTATTCGTGTTGCCTTTCATATTGTTGGAATTCATATTATATCATAACAGTTCGAGTGACTCTCATTATTCTTTGTTCCCAGAGAATCAGTGAGAACTTCGCATCCGCTTTCGTATGCATCATTATCAATGAGTGTACACCTATAGGCCCTACCTGACAGATGAGTTCTGCGGTGTCAGACGGGATCAGAAGCAGGAATCCGGTACTGGCGTGAGTTCGCTGAAGAAGCTATATGGAAAAACGAAGGGAGAGAAAGTGTGTCTGATAACACTGCATAGAGAGACGGTTGCTAAGATACATTGCTATATGAATAACGAATCAAGAGATTGGTCAAGTCTGTTGAGTCCTGGGGAGACATAATCTGATTGAAGTGGAAACTGAGTACGAACTAAAAGTCAATCATATTATAACTAGCATTCGACTCTCATTATATTGTATTACTGACTTGCATGTCGACATGAAGGTCAGTAGTGTACATCAAATTAGGTATATCGATGCTGCAGAGTAAAAATATGCAAGTAAACCACAGTCGCCATTTGATTTAGTAGTGCCCTTTTAAAAATTATAGAAAATAATTTTTTTATTGAATTTGTATACTATACTTTGTTTTCAATGCATGATAAATTTCCTTCGCGATAAAATCCAATTGATGTATAGTCTATTTATTTTTTAAAAGCCGGAAGTTAAAACAATGAAAAAAAATGTATTGGTCACTGTCCTATTTAGGACATAACTTATTTTTTGTTGAAAATAACAATCAAAAACAGGCAAAAATTACACAATTAATTAAACAGTGATTGTTCCAAATTTTGTCCGAAATATATATATATATATACAGCTGATTAAAAAAATAGAAGAAGTATACGAAAATATGAAAATTTAAACAAAAATATTAGACTGCTAACTTTTGAAATGAAACTTAGTTTTAATTCCATCTGTGATCAAACAGACGAAGTCAGAGGGTGGAGGAATGTATATATGAGAAAGAGAAAAATCAATAAGACAATGGTATAAAGAAAGAGTTAACGTGAAGGGTAATGATAGACAGTCCTATATATATAAATAAAAAATAATAGCATAAACTAACAACATAAAACTATATTATACACAGATGATTGAAGTGGGTTGACTTACATAATGAAGCACTTTCTTCTGAAGAAGTCCACCGTCCTGATCATACAAATCAGCTGCAAAAAGAAAAAAATCAGAAAATCACCGTTTTCGTAATAACATAAGGTAAAATATGAAACAAAGTAAATTTAGAATATTGCCTAGTACATTTTTCTTTTGTTTAATGTATATCTAAAAACACTTTTATTTTCTTTTAAAATTCAAAAGAATTATTTTTTACTTTTTTTAAATATGTTTATTCAGATTTGCATTTTGCTCAATTCTAAAGGAAAATAGAGAGGCGACAATACTGAAACCTATTTTTTAAATTCAATAAAAACAAATGCATATATTCGGCCAACATTTGATCAATTGACTATATGGCCATAAATAATAGTAAACTTTTTTAAAAGATAATAAAAGTAAATTATTACCTTTTTCACCAGAACGAAATTGCCTTATGTACATCTATCTATTCTAAGGAATACTTGTATATGACTACATAAACAATACAAACAACTTTTACCAATAATTATAGAAAGGCTCAATAATGTTGAATAATAATAGAAGTACCTAACAGAATAAACAAAATTATGGAAATATAAAAAAAGAAAAAGTTTTTTTGCAATCCAATTGTTTTAAATTTTTTGGAATGTTTCGGTTAAACTTTAAACATTCTTAAAAACCGAAAGTAAACAGTAAACAAAACACAAAATTTCACAATACAAACAAACAAGGGAAATTACTAATAGAATTATACTGAATAGTAATGACATGATTACAATGGAGAAAACCGTTTTTTTAATTAAAAATTTTTAGGAAAAAGTAATAACGAGAATTAGACAAGTAAATATTAAGGGAAGGAACATTAGATTTTATATGGAAAATTTCTTTAGTGCCAAATATACAGTTATTATTTTCAGTGTCAAAACTTATTATTATTATTGAAAAAACTATTTTAAAATATGTTTTGCTCCCAAATAAGTTAAAGAATTTTGGATCTACACAAAACGATTTTTGTGTAATTTATGTAAGATGTAATTAATGCGCGACTCATATCATAATTCATTGCTGCAAAGGCCAACGACATCAAAGCGAAATTAGAGAATGCTTAAGTTGTCTCAGAAGTGTCATCAATTTGTTCATGCAAGTCACAAATAACGGTTCAAACAATACCCATTCACTACAAAGTGTCAGCCTAAGTCCGATATACTTAGTATATTTGTGTTAGCGGTTTATTGCAATCGGCTATAGCTCATTAGCTATTATACAAAACTATTAGTAGGCCAAATACATAAGGTATTTGGTGTAGACAATACAAAATATGGAGTAAAGCGCTTTTAATCAGTAGGATGAATAGCTTAGGTGAAACACGTTTTAAAAAGTATAATATTAAAGTGTGTATTATTAATATATTAAATATTAAAATGACATAAATATTATAAGAGTTCGCTTGTGTTAATTAGATTTACAGCTGTGACCAATGTATAAACTGCAACACTTGTTTTTATTAGATAGGCGTAATATATAAATATTTAGCAACTGTATAAACAAGCATTTCAGCTGTATCTTTGTGAATTATATTTTCATTGCACTATATAGTCCATTATACTTCATGAAATCTATAAATTAAATATTCTAAAAATAACAAAAAATTATTCGAAAGCAGATTAACATGTCTTTAAATATCAAACACTATGAAGAATATGGCAATGAAGTCGTATTTATTATAAAAATTATCTTTAAGCGAAAGATTTTACTTAAGGCAACTAATTAAATACAAAAAGTGAAGAATTAAAATTTTAGGTAAAGATTCGATTTATTCCTTATTTAATTTTTTTTAAATATCAAATTAATTGTTTTGCGTTATTGAAAACCTTTCAAAATGTATTAAAAATAATGAAATTATTGAATTTGGTAGTATCGACATATTGTGCAGATTATTTGATTCCTGCACAACACTTACAGTATACGAGACAATAGGAGGGGAGTCTTCTGACAAAACAAAAAAGTCTTGGTAAACTAAATAGCTACTATATAGAAGTGGCCAATCGGGGAAAAAACATGCGTGAATGATAGATGACATTTAGACAAAATACGATCTAATGAAATAGGTAACTCTTGATGAGGGAGAAATTCCTGATTTATTAAACTGAAGCTTGTGTACTGACATAATCAGAATAAAATAAATAATTGAATTGACACAAAGAGAATAATTGATGAAATCAATTCCGTATTAGATAGAATTTGCAACTTTTAGCTATGCATACTAAATGAAGTTAAAGAAAAAAGTGGCCTAAAATGATATTGAAAATTATTTAAACGACATACCTAGCGAACACGTATTGAAAGATTAAATTTCACAGAATTCATCGCCGATATACAATATTAATCACTTCAATATTATGTGTACATAATTAGTTGTTATGTCATTATGCAAAGTTATTTTTGAAAATTTATTTTTAAATAAATAAATTTCAATTAACTATGCAAAAGTTATATATTAATAAAAAGCTTGTGCTGTTTACGAAACATTCCACTTCACTGTAAACTGAACTTTTTTAACTCCACATATTCTACTCTACTTCTTCAAATATAATGAATGACTACTCTGAAAAACGACAAAGGGCTGTTAATAAGCATCGCTATTGTTCCTTTAAAGTACTGCATCTATGATGAAAACTAGAAAGGTATTTTTAATGAAAGTAATGCGTAGCAATGAATTCGTGTATAAAACAATTGCTAAATAAAACTTCAAATGTGGCTATATAGAATTTGGTTAAATTCAAGACAATAAATGTTATTAAAAATTCATTTAGGAAAAAATTAATGAGAAATGGAATATAACTCCCATCAAATTGCAGTATGGATTATTATTTCTTATTGTATATCGATGCTAAATTGGTTAATTAGAAACAAATTGGCATTTGATAACCTTATGGAATATGTAGAATGATATACATCTTAAAAATATACTCCAAAAAATAAGAGTGCTCCACTTGTCCATATAATAATTATTTTTTAACCCTTTCTTTACGGGTACATACATCTCTAAATGTTACCTTGCCCAGCGGGTATTGTAAGTCGAAACATTGCTAATTTTGAATTTGAATCTAATTGGCTATCACGCGTGTGTCCTTACTGTACTGATGAACACCTACACGTCTATAGTTCAAAATAGCTACTAGGCCAGGGGTGATCCCAACAAATCGATTAGTTTATATTGCGATGCTTATCATTTTTATCACAGTGAAATCACTATTGCTGAATTCTATATTATATTACTGTAAATATCAAGTATTCTATTATTTATATAATGTTATACTATATTGACTGACGCAAGTATAAATAATATGATTATGCAAGCAATAAATACAAAAAATAAGGTAATCAAAGGAAGAAAGCAAAATATGTCATTTTTATTGAATTTCATGTTACATACATACAAAACAGAATGCTAAAATATTGCAATGGAATTTTAT
>JAUZND010013919.1:10201-27919 GCA_034780555.1 Coelogynopora nodosa | reverse complement strand
AAAGATGGCTGGAGCTCGTGGAGAAGGTGAAGGGGGCTGGAGTCAGCGAGATGACGATGGAAGCGAGGAACAGGATTTGTTGGAGGAGTGCTACCGTGACTGTCACTAGGGGTCGGCTACGACTCGACGGCACATAACATAACATAACTCAAACACTTCCCAGGTTAGTATTTGTGAGTAGCAAGACTCCCTTTAAGTTTGTTTTTTAAAAGTATATTAATAAAATCACTGCTTATTTTGAAATGATTAATGGAAAGTAAATTTTTATAAAAATGTTATGGAATATATAAACAGATATTTATTGATAGATATATATTGTAAAGAATTCAAACAATTCAAATACTATTTTTAAAACAAATTCAAAATATTTAATTCAAAATTAAAATAATTTCGTAATAATATTTATAATTTTATGAGCAGACATTGTAGAGATTTATTAAATGTATTTATGTGAAAGGAGCTTTCCTGTCCTTCGGAGGAGAGCGAAATATTTTACGAAACCCATTGCCTGCACAAATACTCCAAATGAGATATATTCATCAAATAATCTATTAATAATAATAATAGTAATAATAATAATCCATAAATCAACCCATAAAAGTAATACATCGTGTATTATATATATTTTTAAAACAAATTTCCATTAAATTCTGTGTGGATAGATATTTAAAATGTCCTGTTCACGGATGTTATTTTTTTAATTTGATGTGATAAGACAACGCAATAAATATCAAATCACAATCAAAATCAAAATCAAAAGATCGGTATTCATTAAAACTTTTGTTTGATCGTCAATAGGCATTATCAATAAATAGTGAGTTTTTAATATTAAGCACGAAAATGTGAAGAATTTATTTAAATCCTTAGTATTAAAAAATGGGAGTTTAAATTTAAGATTACAAGCACGAAATTATGAACTTATTATGCAATTAAGATGGCGTCGTAACAAAAAATGTAAAGTAAGCGCTCAAACTATAAGCCTAAACAGTACAATCTGAAGTACCTATTTAAACAAAAATTAATAAAATAAATAATAATTTCTTTAACATTTTTTCGTATACATGTTGTTTAATTACGTAAACATTTTATAAAGCAATTATTTAATAAAATAATAAATACAAAATGTACGTCTCAACTTTTTTTTATAAAACTTGATATGAGATTTTAATATATTACGTTTAACGTAATATTATTATAATGATAGTTTAATTAATTATATTAGTCTATTAAGTATATATTTTACTTAAATTAAATTGTTATTTTTCACTTTTTGCCAATTTATGGTATTACAATGCTTAATTTTATCCACGAATTAATTTCAAATAATGACGTTAACATACATTATTTCTTTTAATTAATTACTTCTTTAAATATTGCTTATGACCTTGAATAAAATTTAAATTAATATGTGTCGATTGAATTTCATTAAAATTTCTAAGCATTTGCTAATGACATTGAGAAAAGTTGTATTGTTACGAATATGAGCGCCGTCTTACAGCTCAAGCTCAAGTTGTAAGCAAATTCTCAGTTTTTATTGATCAATTGGATAAAGATAAAAACATAATCAACTTTTGAACCAGTTTCCAGTTTTTCAATATATAATTAACAAAACACTGCTTTAATTTCATCACGTATTTCTGTAAACAAATATATGAACACTTCTGATTTAAACTGAAAACAGATCGGAGTTGGTGTTATGTTAAGTAGTCACGTCAGTTGAAAACACTCATTTGGAAATCAGTATTTAATTTCAATCGCACCGAGAATCTTCATCTTACATTATCGCTCATTAATGTTACGTATCATAATTGAGTATTTATGTAAATAATGAAAATCGGAATTGTTTAATTTAAGTTACGTATATGTTTTATATTATAAACTTGTAACATAAAATTTAGTAACATAGTAAAACCAGCGGCAAGAGTTATTATTCAACATTCTTTCATACCACACTCATTTAGAAGTGTAATTGTTCCGGAACAAAACAACCACTCTTTCAACATCCTATTTGGAATGCAATGATACAAACACTATTAACAATATGCTATCAAAGCTATCATTGTGATCTTTCATTGCAAATGCATCAGTTAAAATATGAATTCTTTTTATAAAATACGATTATACCTATTGGTCTAAAATGTTATGATTTCTATTATAATAGAATTATAATATAAATCAATAAATAAAATGATAATGTCACGTCCTTCCTAGATCCTGTTCTTTGACAACCCTTAACTCTTAACTACAAATAATACGTCCTACTACACAATAGAGAATTACCACCATTGTATGTGTATACTATTAGTTATAAGTTACATATTTCTACATTACATTATTTTATATTATTACAGATATAAATATCCAATAAAATGATTCTAACAGATATAATTTTTCTCCGCTTTTAAAGTAATCGACTTGACATGTGTGTCGTCAGACACAAAAAATATAAGGAAAATATATTATATGCAATTTATTTCTGCATTATTCAATTTAATTCGGCATTATTATATTTAACAACATCTGAGATATAAATTATAATTAAAATAATTTTTACAAATAAAATGTGTTAAGAAAAATATTTCCTCCACTTTTAGTAATCCACTTACTTGAATTGTAAGCCAGACGGAAACAATTAAAGAAAGGGTATATACAATTTATTTCTGCATAAGTTTTTATTTGATTTTATATAAGCAATCTGAATGGGACAAAAACGAATATACATAGATTTGTAACCATTAAAAATAGTCAATTATGATATTCAGTTCAAGAATTTAATGAAAAAACATTCACTCTAACATTCATTTTTACACCTAACACAAAAATACACCCAACACAATAAAATATTTCTTCTTGCCTAAATTTAGATAGTATTTTTAAATCAAAGTTATTAAATGTGTTTGCAATCTATTAAAAAATATGTATGATGAATACATGTACATTATTCATTATAGCCATTAAAGATAGTCCGTTCAGAAGTATTAAAAAAATATGTATTAAATTATTTTTATTAAATTATAAATTTCTCAAGGTCACCTCGGGTGGTCAGGCTAACTTTTTTTCTGAATATAATTTCAAATTTCTGTTGACACATTAACAAAACAGTTTTGTGAGACGAACATTTTTGTAATTAGTAATTTTCGTTTTAAATTTTTGGCTTGAGCAGTAAATCAAAAGAGTCATTTTAAGCCTTTTAAACCCCTTTTTGACCCTGGTGACCTCACAATATATTTTTTCGATCTAAATATTTTAACATAGATAGACAATTATGCCAGGAGCTTAAGTTTGGCTCGGGCACCACTTTATCTGTTTTCGTTTTAAAATGTTGGCTTGTGCAGTAACTCAAACGTTTGGCTTGTGCAGTAAATATACTTGGCTTTTGCAGTAAATATACTTGGCTTTTGCAGTAAATATACTTGACCACAATTTTCCAATTTAAAATATTATGCAACACCAGTAGTTTGGTGGGGTAAAATTTTATCTTTGGGTGTAAAAAGTGTATTGCTTATTTTCCTAGGGGGGTAAAACAAACTTGAAAATTGAATTTTCGTAGAAAAGATTTGATGCAAAAATAAATATTTCCAAAATAGTGTAGTGAATTAAAACAAATTTGAAACTTGTTGAGGAGGAACATCGCGTCTTGGAAAAAGAATACTACGAATAAAACTATGAGGGTATCCGTTGTCTTTCAGGACTTGTTGAATCAGAGTGTTTTCAGATAGTTTTCATTCATGATGCGTGGAAGGGAAGTCGGCACTTCTGTCTATAAGCGCTTTGCAAACGGATTTTAACCCTGATGGTTGACACGTGACAAGAACATCAATAAAAGCAATTCGATGAATATCGTTCTCTCGCTCTAAAAGTGAAGTTAATTGTGGGTTTAATGTTGTTAATAAAATGATCCAAATATCAATAACATATCTCTTCTAGCGAGCAATACTAAGTGGTGTTGAAACGAGAATTCTCTCTTCAAAAACCTCCATGACTATGTTGGCGACTAGAGCTGAGACCAGGGAACCCATAACACATCCAAAGATGTGTGAGAGATACTATAAATTAAGTTGTGTGAGAAGTTTGTTACAAGGATACTTAAATTGAGCAGATTGCAGATATCCTCCAGTTGAAGAGATGTTCTGAAAGCTAGGGAGGGAGGTGTCATTCTAGAGACAACGTCGGCAAATATCGATTGCTTGCTAGGGGGTCAGAATGTTGGTGAAGAGAGAAGCTACATAACTAGAGTTCATGATGAAACCTTGTTGAGGAGGTAGAGCTGTCACAAGCAAAGAAATCTTAAAAATTTTTGACACTATAGGGTGTACTTCCCACGGAAGGAACGAGAATGTCTGAAACGTGACGTGAAAGGGAGTAGGTCGGAGTGCTGCAACATAAAAACACAATTGGACGCAGATGCACAGCGGGTTTATGGATCTTTGGAAGTCCATAAATTGTTGCTATGGTATCATCAACACTTCTTAACTTGTTGTAAATGTTTTGATGGATCTTACCTTTCTTGGTGAAGCTTGATAGTAGACCGTTAACTTTTCTTTCTGTTGATTTAGTTGGATTTCAGTTCAACTTTTTGTATGTTCGTTGATCTCCTAGTACATCTTCCATTTTCTTGTCAAAACAATAAGTATTCATAACTACTGTACACTTTCCTTTATCAGCAGGTAATACTGTGACCTCAAGATTGTTTTTATGTTATTGTAATGCAGACAGATTATTATCCCAACAGTTGCAGGAAGCAGCAGAAATATATTGTGATAATATAAATTCATTAAGCTGTTTTTCATTATTTGAATTTAAGGTGTTAATTTTTACTTAATACTTTTTTAATAAGCAGTCAGTAATGGAGTCATATATCGAGATGGAGTATAGTTATCGTTCATCCCTCCACAAGTCTCCATATGTTTTAATACCAATTATAAAGATAACATTCAAAGATTCAAAATCAAATTCAAAATGCTATATACAATTGAGAATATTGTACCATTTTTCTAAATGTTTAAAAATATTTACTTATATAATAACTGAGGTTTTCCAGATTTCTAGGTCAACGTAGAAGCCTACCCTCACCATTTGATCATGGTCTACATTGTACATGGTCTAAATAGTTAGCCTGTACAACGAAGAGTTATAATATTCAATTATTATATATTAGTAATTATTTAAACATTTGTAATATCATTACTCACAGCACCATCTTTAATGTTGAAAGAAAGCTCCATCTGAAGGTCAGAACTAAAATTTTTCTTGAAGTCCGGATACTGATCCAGGATGGCTGATAGCCCCCTGAGTTCGATACACTGGAGGTCGCAATATGTTAGCGATTTGACGTCACACCGAGATCGAAGTGTTTTACTCGAGTTGGACAGCATATCCATGTCTGCACCGAATAGGTCACCTTTGCCTGCATTTAGTAGATATATAACCGTAGACCGGGAAAAAATAATATGATGAAAGTGAAGGCTCAATCATTAATAAATTTGCTCTTTTTGTGAAATCTGACTTAAACAAAAATTCGCAATTTAGAAAATATTTAAAAAAATTGCAGATGACTGACAGGTCTCCAGGTTAAATTTTTAAATGATAAGTACTAAACATGTTAAAGAATATAATAAAACTTTATAGAATTTAAAGCTTATGCCATACCTGATAATTAATTAATATAATTAAGTTACGGCGAGTGTAATTTTTAAATCTTAGCATTCTGAGCAACCACACATAAAATAAATATAAATAATTTATGAAATATTTGAAATGTTACTATTTTTAATGAGCTCAGAAATTACGACAGTAATTAGATTTTTTAAATGGTAATGAAATTAAAACACATTTTTTATATAATAAATAGTGAAACCTCTTTATATTACAAATGTTAACATATTTTGAAGCCACATTATGTGTAAAAAGTGAAGTATGATCGGTTTTCAAAATGGTGATGATGACTTGAAATATGTAGAGCTAATTGAAATTGAATTATAACATTTTTAAGGTATATTATGAATTATATCAATATTTTCTCTTTTATTATGTAATAAGATCTTTACATATTTGAATATTTACATAATAAAAATAGTGTTATAATTGAATTAACTTGATTTTAGTATACTTGACTTCGGGGTATGTTACGACAGTAGTGGTTCTCTTATAAAACATTTATATTTATATTTTATAGAATTTTTTTATCATAATAACCATATAGGTATATGATTGGAACTATTAACATGAAATTAATCATGAAATTTCGAAAAATGAATAACAATCCAATGTTATTTGATACAAAAGTACTATCTATCAGCAATACTATAAGGGTTCAGTTTATTATTTAGTAAAATATAAAATGGTACAATATAATTTATACCTATGTCACTAAACATATTTCATATAACAATTATAATTAATTTTTTTTATAATGTAGCACATTTTATGGTAATAATTGTATATACTTTATTTTAAAAAAAAGATCAAGAGATATTAATCTTTTAAAATGCTATAATTGCGTTGAGTACGAGTACCAATATCGACTTAAATGAAACTAATAAAGTTTATAAAATTACCTAATTAATTTTAAGTTAGATATTTTGATCGATATTCACTTTCAAATCGCAATATTGTATATATAAACAAACTAAATATTAAAATTAATATATTTTCAATACAGAGTCTTTTGTAAAGGTCATATATTACCTTTTTTTTAGAATTATAGCCTATATATAGTTTTTTTTGTGCAAAGATGACCTAGGGTATTTTCCATAAGGCTATATTTAATTATATCAAGTAATCGAAAATAAAGTTAATTGATTTAATCATAATTTAAATGTAACGTGCTAAAAATAGACCCTTTAACAATTCAATCTTAGTATAAATCAACAACTGTAATCTATATATATACTTTTACTAATGTAATCAATATTGCGACCCACCGAGAAGCGCCACAACCTCATTATTCTCTAAAATCTCCAGAGATCCACTGCATACAAGATATATGTACTTGATAACGTCGCCGTTGTAAACTAGGTGCTCCCCTGGAGTGCAAAAAGTAGTTTTAATCTGTTGTGCCATACTCTTGAGGCAGCCCTGACTCGCCGACTCAAACACAGGAAGCGAAAGCATCTCCCGGTGGAGATGGGTGGCGATATCCCCACGGAGTTCTTCCGGGAAATCATGAAGAATCTGAACGTTATAGCAGTATCAAAACAGAATAATTGAATTAAGACTTGTAAGGATTGACTATAACTTGATAATCATAAAACAATAATTTAAACTGAGCTAATAAAAGCTAAAACTGATATAACTCCCAATATTAGCAAAGTCAGATTTTAAATATGGGTGAGTTGATAGTGTATGTTGTAATAACGACTACGCCAGCGTAGTGTTCATTATTATAAACATAACGTCAATTATTTACTTTTGTTAATAATAGATGTTGGAAAGCGAGATGTGTTCTTATTAACTCGTCTCTAGCTACTGTTGTAAAAATAATCTAATTTCTCAGAAGAACAAGTGTTAATAATAATGAAATTGTTTAAAAACTAGCTTGGACGAGTATAAGGAAAATCTATATTCCATGGACAAAAATTAAGTCTTCAATTATAATTAAACACATTTTATCGAGTTACTTATTTTTGGAAAGCAAAAATATTATCATTGTAACATCAAAATAATGTTATAATTTTTTTGCACATAAATAATGATTATTTAAAGCCTTTAAATTATTTAAAAATTGTATAACTTATGGTTTAGCCATATACCTGGTGAATATAGCAGGAAAAGGAAAAAAGTAGGAAAATAAACTTTCTTTCTATAATTAATATATTGTTTTATTAGTGTAAAAGGAGTTTTTCTATTACACTAGAAAAATTGAAATGTCATTACTGATCGATCATATTGATTTCAAAGGGAATTCCGCCGAAGTGAAATATGATGACTGTGATAGTCATAACTAGAAATTGATGGAATGTACATTCAAATCATTCAAGTACATTTAATGATTTTTTATAATTTACTAATATTATTATATTAACTTATAAATATTATTTAATAACATTGTCATGCAAAATTATACAGACAAAATGTGTGTCCCTAGACCATGGCGCAGTATACAAAAATTGTGCTACGAGATTGTCTGTTGACACACAAATGTGTCCAGTGCGCCATTGTCAGGCGACACATTTTTTTGTGTCCCGTGACACAACACATTTTATCGGTGTATAAAATTCGGAAAAACGCATTTATGGCATTACTGTATATTCATTTATCAAGTAGTGACATAATATGTTAATACGACTCATCCGGGATGCCCGTGTAAGTCGAATTCTTTTGGATACCGGATGCCAGCGTCAAGTAGAACTGAACTTTACTTTTATCGACATCTTTGCAATTTGATTGCTTAATAGTTTAAATATAATAATATAAATACCGCACTAAAATTAAAAGAATAATTTCTATAAAAACAATACGATTATTTTATTATGGTTAAAAATTATCGATTAAAATTATAGTTTATTAAACATTAAAACAAATATATTATATATTAATATAAAAAATAATATTGACTTTGTAACAATCCTATGTATAACTTGTTGTGTTACTTGCACAATAATTATCCATAAATCACATACATATATCGTTGTAAATTTCACATATTTGTTCGTTTTTGCATGCTCTTCAAAGAGTTTGCTTTTGCTTTTGTTCATTGGAATAATTCGTTCTGCGTATTTTGCTGCGTATTCTATATTTTTTTAATATTTTTTTTATTTCTTTCACGAAATCTCTTAGCTCGTTCTATTACTGTTAAGTGCATTGCGATTCAAATGATAGTCTAAGGCCGAACACGGTTGAGAATGATAATTGGAAAAAGTAGGGTAAAATAGATCACATATAATAATAAGATACGATCTATGATATGTGTAAAATACAGCGATATATATATAATTTATGAATATTTATTGAATAAGTACAACATAATAATTTACTAAATACTTTTGTTTAATAAATAATTATCAATGTCGATAATATTATTTAAAAAATATGATATTCAAATATATAGGCTATCATTTATACATAGCATTTTTAATATATTTAATATTATTTAATATATTTCGTATATTACTAATATTTTTATTCTTGTTTAATGAATTTTAACTTTAATTGATAATCTTTAACCATAAAATAAACGTATTATTTTTTATAAAATTTGATCATTTATTTTAGTGCGCTATCTATATTATTATGTATAGAATATTAACTAATCAAATTGTAAAGATGCCGAGAAAAGTAGAGATCAATTCTACTTGCCGCATCCATCATAATTTTTCGATTAACATGGGCCTTCCATCCTATCACAAAATATGGCAAAACATTGTATTTGTTAATTGTAATTTACAATGTACAACTTTATTATGCATAGGCCTATAGTGTGTACAGGCTTTTTGCAGTCATAACAAACAACAAAAGTCATGAAATTTGATTCTGAAAACATGGAATTTGGTATTAAGATTAAGGGCATAGAAAAAACATTAAAGATTTTGTACTGTTAGCGTATAATATTTATCATGGTATTTCTTAATTAATTTAAAATATACTTTTTCATAAAAACATTGAAATTGGTGTGCTGTTTAAATATGTTTCACTTTAATTTAACTAATATTTTAATTAAGAACACTTCTAGATACTATATTATGACTTTAATAGACGAATAGTAAAAAGTATATTTAATGATCTAATAAAATGTGACTGAATAACATAATCATTTAATAAATGTAGTATATAATTAACAACATTTTAATTAATTTAGTATTTACCTTTTTTTAGCCACTGAGATTCCTAAACCTTTAAAACCTAACAAACATTAACTTTTGAATCTTTTATTGCTTGGTCTGTCCCATTGGTTTCTTTCTGGTTCTGGCTTAGCTTATGCACCACAGACATGACTTACAATCCTATCTTAGCTTACAATCCTATCATGTTTTAGGCCTACTGCAATTTATATAAGGAATGCTTAGATTAGCTGTTTATATTTGTTTTAGTCTGGTTTATTGTATATTTTTTGGTATTAATACTTGGTTTTAACCTGTGTTTTGTATTATTTATTTTAACTATATTGCCATTCTTTTTACATTCTAAAACTCAACTTTTTGTTATACTTTTAAATGGTTTTTTATTGTCCTACTTATTTTTAAATAGTTTCGTTATTATTATTCTGGTTTTATAAATACTATATGTATAATAAATATAAGTTATTGTATGTAATTTAAAATAGTATATTCTTTATTATATAGATATTATTAAGTCTTCAAATATTATTGCATTGGTAGATAAAGTACTTCATTTTATGGAATAATAATGAATATTAATAAATAATACTACTGGTATAATCTATATTTTAATTTATATGTTAGCTTTTTTAATAGGCTGCAGGTATTATTCTACGTGGTTGATTTTTTTACTAATAAATAAACAAGGATAAACATTGCTTAATTATTTTAACTGCTACATATCACAGACAGTATTTTCTTTTTATTCAATATACTCTAATACACTACAACACTATAGTAGATGGGTGGCTCAATTTTCTTTTGTGGGTTATTTAGTGTCCAAAGATATGTTGATAAAATCTGAAAATCTAAAATTGTAAAAATAGCAAGTATGAATTTATATATATAGTGTCAGTTCTGTTATAAATATTATATATATATAAATTTCCCAACTTATCAATAATTAAATATTTATTTAAATTATTTTTTCTTAAAAAAATGAACTATTTAAAGTCGAACTATGTTAAATAAACGCTCAAAGATGAATCAAGGGCCCTGAGTCTGGAACAGGTAGATTGGTTTATGAAGCGGGCCCTCGCCAATGACTCTTACATAGAGTTACGGTCACTCGCATTTTTCATACCAAACGAACCCATTAATGTTCGCTAACTCTCGACTAGCACAGCTGCTAGCCAGGAATAGGAGAGTCCAAGAACAGGCTCGAACCTATTCCGAGACAACACCCTCGCCACCCGCAAACCAACGTCTTAACCACTCGGCTATTTCATTTCCCACGAAGATAATAGAAATTATTTAATATAAATTTAGACTAAAATAATACATATAACAACTGTCTAATTTAATACAATATAAACTATTTTTTCATTAAATAACTCGTTGGACATGTGACAACAACACCTAAATTATAGTAATTTATTGCACATTAATTATTTGTCACGTTATTATGGAAGGAAAACTTTGTAAGGAAAACTTACATAAATGTAATTTTACAAATGGTATATATTTTGTATTTTGCAATCGAATGGATGTTTAGCAGTGGTTCAATAATGTTGATTCTAGAAACATTACCAGGCACTTTTGAAACATGTTTTACACAATTAGGGGTAGGCAATCAATTTGACCCACAAGCATTTATCTGTTTTCTTCATCAATTTCGTATTTTGTGGTGTCTTAGTAAATTATTGAATACAGGTGTATCAATTTCATCAATTTCCCCCTTGTTGCTTTTAGGTTTAAACGGTAGCATTTTAAAATGTGGTTTTAGATTACCACATTAGACCTACACTTCAAATAACGCTGTTTGAAGTGTATATTTTGAAGTTTAAAACCATTTTGTTATTTGTTTCAATGTTTAATCATTTGGTTAGTATCGTTTTTTTAAAGTAATTTAAAAACGTGTTGATTATCATACTACTTTGTTAGAGGCTATGTAATCAACTATGAAAATATTCTCAACATTTTAATTTTGACAACGAATGTTTAAAATATGACATGTTTTTGTTACTATTAATATTAATTAACATTAATAATAGTAAAAGTATTACTATTAAACTTTGTTGAAATAGATGAAATAAATTATACATAACATATTTGTAAAAAGCGATTGTTTTAGACTTTTGTCTCAGTTTCTCTAATGCAACTGTATAATTTTTACTGAGATTGTGCATAAAATCAGTAGGCCTATATGTTTTTAATCTGTATAATAATCGTGACAACTAAATATATATTTTTAAATAGACGCCCCTCAAAATGTTAGCTACTCCTTTGAAAATTCTTATAAATATTTTGATTTATAAAAGTTTCAATGCATAACTATAATGTACAGTAATGTCAAGGTCTGAATTGAGTGATGTACTTTTTCGTTTTTTTAAAGTTATATTAAAGATATTTTTACCAAAAACAAGAAGTTTTAAAGAAACAAAACACTATTATCGTTAATTAAATAATACAGGATTATATATAAACTCCAATAAGTACACATTTAATTGAACGTTATTGAAAGCCTTTATTTTTGGTAATCCATTACCTATATATGTAATAAATCATATTTAGCAAAATATGAAACGATCAATAAATCATTTAATTTGGGCATTTTTAGAGGGTCATGCTCGTTTTAACAATATCATTTTTTTTAATAAAAACAATACAGTGATATGCACAGTGATGTTGTGATTCGTGTTGTTTATTGTTAGCAATGTATCCTTATTATTTGGTACAAAAGCGAGTTCTTTCACAATAATTTTATAATTAAAATTATAGTACAGTAATATTGTGTAAATCAGTCAATTCGTATTTATAGAAAATGTTAGTCATTTATTAAACAATGAGATAACAAAATGTATTATATATTCAAATTATTCACTTCTTAACAATGTTATATATTAATACGTATATACACATTAATACAACCCCTAATATATTATCAGATTCGAAAAGTAGGGGTTTGTGACAATAAAAATAGATAAGCCGAAGATGTATTACTACATATTATGACGATGGGATATTGACAGTACAGTAAAATATTTCTAAGTATTGTGTATCTTTTTGAGGGAGAGAAAAAGTTGGCAGCTTGAGTTTTAATCAAATTGACAGAGCGAATATATGACAAAATTGCTACAAACTGGATTAATGTATTTGAATATTCTATAGGATTGGAAAAACATCCAATATTACATTTGCTAGATTACAGCTTGAGTCATTATTTCCTGTATGTTGCGAGATATGTTTTACTACAAAAATATGAATGTTGACCAACTTATACATTTAAAGTCTACGTTCTACACTAAAAAACTGTATTACTATATTTATTTAAATATAAACAGTATTAGGAGAGTTGTTTACTCTGGGTCACCCCTTCTTCCGCAATGATAACTCATTTTGATGCAGGAATAATGAATTCTATCATTTATGGGTAGATTAATTTTAACCTGTTTGTCTAATTAGTTTAATTATTTGATACTATAGTATATTGTTCGTAAAAGAAAACTTTATATGAAGAAAACCTTATTATTTAAAATAAAGTGAACCATAACAGTAGGTTACATAAAATTACATTATAAAAATGTTATACAGATATAATTAATTGTATTTTAATAATGAGATGACAATTTTCTTAGTCATTAGTTATTATAGAAACATCTGATCAATACATTTGTTCAAATAATCATCACCAACATGACTAAATGAGTTATTAATTTAGTCCAAAACCACCACGCACTCTGTTGTCAAAAATATATCAAAATCGTGTAATTCACTTATGGTGAGCTGATTTATAAGTGACAATTTGTTTGAAAAATAAATCAATATTTTATAATGTTTTCTTGTACTTTGTATTTCAAATCGTAGTGCATAATTGTAGTCAAAACGTTAGTAGACATCAAGTTATTTTCATCATAAGTATATAATTGTTTGTATTTAATATATTTTAAAATTTTACATGAATATAGTATAGAATATCGTTTATGTTTTTATCACAGATAATAAATTAAATGTTAAATAAATACCAAAGATACTTTGATTTATATTGTCCTGAATATATATTAATGAGTGAATTGAATCACTACACGCATGTGTGTTGTTCTATAATTTTTATGGCTGACAATTTGACTCATTTGAAATATATACAATATACAAATTATATGTATTAGACACATATTAGCTTATTTTTAGTTTTTAATGTTTGTTTATGATGCTATTTGGACACAAAACGAACTATTTGAATATTGTTCAATTACATATGTTTTAAAATGTGGCTAAAATAAATATTTAAAAATAAATCTAAACAACTTTATTTACTAAATAAGTAAATTAATTAATTTCCAGGACGTATAAGCTATATGAAACATTTTAACATAACTTTTACTCTTGTTGAATCTGTTACTCTAGATGAATAGTGTTGTACATTTTGAAGGGTATAAATCGATACATGTTTCCGTTGTGTTTGAGGTTTACTTAAATAAATAAAATTATAATTTCAATAATGTGAATATGAATTAAATAAGTGTAAGTTGATATCCTAGTTTTAATTGCCAAATAACATGTATTTATATGTAAATTTGCTTACAGACCATTCTTTTATCGTAATTATAACATTAACCAAGTCTAGTATTTTTCAAAGTAAAAATTGTATTACATCGACATAATATTGTCTAAGTGTCGTTCTGTACAAGTATTCACAAAGCTTAGTGATAGGTCGCCGACATGAAAGTTGGCTATAAAATACGGCGAATGCAAATTGCTTATTCACCAAACAATTTTAAGGGAAACCCCGCCGAATTTACGGCCAACTTTCTCACCGTATTCTCTGGGAGCCATGAATGAAGTGCTTTAGTTTGCTTTAATTTATCTATTGCTTTATGTATATTTAGCAAAATAATTGTTTAAGAATTGCTGTTTAGTAATATATGGCATCTATTTAAAATGATTAAGTATATATTTAGAAAGCATCATAATTAAATTTGATAGGCTTATTAAGTTTTAGAGACATGCGTTTTTGCAAATACGCAAATATGCTAAGTTTAGTTACCGGCTACCTATTAATATGCAGAATAATTATTGAACAACACAATATTTACTGTAATTATGGATATTTTATATTTTATGCAAAATAGAATAGAATAGACTGCATATACTAGTGTTTAGTATAAAACCTGACAAATATATAAAACACTTTATCTCATTATTAAAAATGATACTATTTTCCATTGTGTTTAATGTAAAAATCCAATAAGTCATTTTCCTCATCTTGAGTAAAAAGAGGTATTATTAATAAATTAATAGCAAGGCAAATTATATTGTAAAGCACATTTAGAAATAATGTGATAGATAACTCGGATAACATTATAATAAGGAAGATTAAACGTCACTCGATGAGTTAGTAAAATGTTAACTAAACAAATATTAGAAGGATGGTGCAGTTTTCAAGACAACAATACTTTATTCTAAAAATTGTCAAAGTTCACCAAGAATTTTACACAGTGTTTATGAATACGCTACAATAGTATGTGACGTCAGAGAAAGTTACCAGTAAAACACTGGGCGACCTCATCGTATTTTCGGCGATGTCACCGTAAATACAGGTAGCTTTGTGAATACAGGTATAATACTTAATTTTTTTAAATACTATAACATGTTTTTCATGCTTTAAACCGATTTTTATTAAATAAATATTAAGACATTTACTTTCAATCTTGAAAGTTACCTAATAATCTTGAATGAACAAATAACATTGGATAGTATTGTGTATATTATAGTAGATATATTGTGCTACTTATGCTAACCATTAAAACAATATTTATTTTCTACGATCAATGTTCATATGCAAAGCATGTCGGTAATCGTTCTTCATCGATCAATATAGTGAATCTTATATAGTCCACAATAATAAATTTCGTGACTAAATATGTATTTTACATAAATATCATTTTGTAATTTCTGTTATTCAAGGAACGAAAATTATGTCAGTAGGCTATTCATTGCCATCATGAGATACATAACATCATTCTGTAACACATTTCAAAAGATAACATGGTGTTATTGTCACTTTGCTTGATGACCAAGAATTTTAAAATGTTTGTACTTAAAATGTTTGTACTTGGCACAATTTGACAGATTGCGCGTTTTGCAATGATTAATAGGTATAGAATAACATAACTATAACAAATAATCATCATAATTTGACAAAAAAGTTATACGTAACTCCTTAATAGTCTGAATTGGTGGCTAATTGGGTAATATGATAATTATTTAAAATGTTGCTGCTTACAGAACAATAAGATTGCACTGCAAGACTTATCCATAATAATAATAATGATAAATTTGAAATGTATGTAAAATTGCAATGAATATAAAAAAATATATTGGAGACAGTACACAGCACAAAAAGGCAAGTATATAAATATATTTATATTCCCATATACTTAGTTTCTTATATATTCCAATGTACTTACTTTCTTATATATTCTAATATACTTACTTTCTTATATATAGACAATACAATTTTTATATAACTATACAAACATCATTATTTACAGAATAGAAGAAGATATAAATATTGCAAATAAGATATTTTTTGTAAATTAAAGCGTTCTTTTTAAATGGATGGCCATGATTGATAAGAAGAACCTAAAATACTGGAAATAAAATGGGATGTTTAGATGACGCACATCTCTGAGCAAATTTTGAATATTTGCATGTAGAATATTCTGAAAATTATTTATTTATTATCGCATCTAAATAGTTTTTCGTAAAATAGTTATTATATAATAATAACAATTATAATTATAACAATTATGCTAAATAATAATTATATAATAATAGTAAAATAGTTCATTACTTTTTCAATTCTGCATATAATATCCCCCAAACTCTCCGACCTCACACTTACCATCTTGGGATCAATGCCGCGATTGATGGACCACATGGTCTGAAAGAATTCCTGCATTCGCTGTTTAAGAGGTTTGGGGATGTGGTGGGTCCTGGTAAAGTCTTTCAAGTCCCGAGTCTTGGTCTGATAGGCTGCACGTCGAGAGTACATTCGCTGGATGATCGCGGTGACGTTACCGAATACCACGGCGTGCATCAAGGCTAGTGTACGACAAGGGTAGCAAGGTGTGTTACCATCAAGATATTCAACATTAAACACTATTTAGGATAGAGAGCTTTTTTTGTTTACAATGTTTATAACTAAATAGTTATTTACACAAACACAAAACTTGTAATGAAAATTTCTATAAAGAGTATTTGTTGACAGGCTCAGTTGATCAACTCGAGAAGACAGTCGCTAGTCTCTCAAACTAAAATCATGAGAAAACTGGGAAATAAACAACTAGCCAATTGAGTAATAGCATTCCTAAAATTATTTCTACTCAAATATTACTGACTGCAATTTTTTAAATCATACGCGTTTTAATATTTATTAATATTTATTTATGGATATTTGCCAATGTTATATTATTCAAACAAACTGAAAAAATCTATACTTTTTAACATTTAAAAATATGTGAGTAAAATGTAATATGTAATATATATAAGGAATAGTGAATTATGTTATTCAATATTATGATGCGACGAATTGATTAATATACCTTTTTTTCTCTAACAATACGTGTAATTGAGAGAAACATTTATGTGTTTTGCCGACAAAACTCCAACTTACGGAATAACTCAGTTGGTCAACTCACAATTAGGTAGTGGTCCCAAATATGGTAAACTTTTTAAAAATCGAAGTTATTAGCAGGAAAAGAGATTATCTATATTTTCTAACTATAGCAGTGGCGGCGCTGGCGGGAGCGCAGCCCTCCACAAGAAGTAATACACTCTTGTCGTACAAACACAATGATGTCGGAAAATTATATTTGCTGTCGGAATTCTGCAGCTACGATATATTTCAATATTTTGTATCTGTCGGACAATTCGCGCGTTGGGGGGGGGGGGGGGGGGG
>JAUZND010013919.1:0-10191 GCA_034780555.1 Coelogynopora nodosa | reverse complement strand
CCCCCAATTAAAAAATAGTGGCGCTGGCACTGTGTAATTATTACATATATATATATAAGAACTACACTAGAATATTGAAAAAAACGTAATGCATTGTAATATTTCATAACTATTTTCTAAATATAAAAGTTGGCTATACTTTAAGCATCACCATAGTAAGTTCATAGTTAACTTCCTATTTATGATTTCTTTCAACGAAATTTCTGCAACGCATGTTTTTATTTAGTTTAAATTATATGGAGGTAGTTTATTTAAACTAATTTATTATAAATAATATAATACATATTGTTTGTGACGAATGAAATATTTTATGCTAACATATTTAAAACATGTTTTTGTTAGTGTCTGTAATGTGTTTACAATTCAATAAAATTGGGCTAAAAATATCAAATATAAATATACTTGTACAGCTTTATGCATTTACTTATACATATAATATGATAGTGATATATATCGAACAATACTTTAAAAATTTGATATTTTATTTGCCTATTTATATCTGTACTATTAGAATACATATATCCTCTAGCTATTACATGTAAATGCATATTGTTAAAAATACATTTTATATCGTAGATTTGTCATATAATGGCTGACAGAATAAAAAAGACTTTCAAAATAATTGTGTTCGTGTTTTGAAATTGTAAACATCATTTCATATAAATTATTAATATAAAAAATATATCAAATTTTACCATAAAAAACTTGAATAAAGATCTTACTCACTTAATATTCTAGACAGTAGTAAACTTAATCAGAAAAATTGAGATTTTGTTTGTGAATGTAATTATTACCGAATACAATTTATATTCTCTACATACTACATATTCATACTTATAAAAAAACTAATAAATGAAATAATGAGATTTGTTATTATTTGAAACAACTAACATCATGAAAAGATGAGTTACTTTCCCTAAAGAAATATTTTTAATGTTTTATATCAAAATTACATTGTACTCCATAAAAATAATTAAAAAAATTGTCCCTTAGACTTAAATTTGCTGGATGAAGGTAACGTCGTTTAAAAAAAGCATTTTGTCTATTATTTGAACAAATTAATTGATTTTTGATCTTAAAAAAGGAGACATTTTTTTTGCAGAAATTAGGTTTATATAATTTTCATATCTGATTTTTGAACCTTCATAGAATTCCAGGCCAACTTGTATAAAAATCAAACTTTTGTTGACATAGTAATTATTTCATGATTTCTCTAATTATCCTGGCCTTTCTTTTTTACATTTGTTGAAATGCAGCTAACAATATTTTATTATCATATATTTTATCGTAGTATGTATTAAGTTAAGACTATTTTATATTTAGCATTGTATGATTTCTTTTTTTTTCAGTATAGTAATAACCGCCACGATCATAATTATATCACATATAAGTTATTAAATAACGGTTTTAACCGATTTGCTGAGTAAGGTATCGTTTATAGAGTAGACCTACTAGACCTAATAAAGTAGATTCTACTCAATAAATTCCTAAAAACATTTATTTAATAACTTACGTCTGACATATTTATGATCTCGGTGGTTGTTACTATACTGAAACAAAATAAAAATACAACGCTAAATATAAAATGCTCTAAAAAATGTATATTTTTGTACGCGCTGAAAACATTAATTACTTTTGTAAAGATAGAATTTTAGATATGTGTATTTGTTATGTAGATTTTTTGCACAGAATTTGAAATTTAATAAATTCTAATATGATACATATTAGGGTATTACATTTGATGATTAAAATCAATTGAATTATGTTACTTATGTAACACTTTCTATTGTTTAGGGTTTAGGACATATTATTAGTTTAATTATTTACTTAACATAACGTCAAACTGAATCTTTTATATCACACTCAGTATATAATGTATAAGAAAGATCATTTGAATCTCAATAAAATGTGCATGTTGTCATTTTCATAATGATAATATTAAATTTGCTTTGTTTATACATTTTTTAATGTTACAATATTTTTGTATATTTAAAAATTAGCGCATCGAGTTTTTTGCTAACACATCTTAATGTATTTAACATTAGTTATATCTGGCTAAATATACTCTAAAAAATCAATATGGCTATATAATTAAAATCTGCATTACATTTGATAGTTATATTTACAATAATGTGACAATTTAAAATGCTTCATTCCTACTAAATGTTTACTTTGAAAAGTTACCATATTATACTTATTAAATGTTATGGCATTGAATCAGTGTAAAGACAATAAATAGCAAATATATTTTGAACGAAGCATAGCAAACTAATCAATAATTCTCAAAAAGGCAATGATTGTGTACGAGATAAAATTAACTGTTTTGATTTTGCGCGACATCTCAACACTGTAGCTTAAAAAAGAATGTATTAACACAAGTCCACATTATGCAATGATTTGTAAAATGAAAACATTGATTAAAACCATGTAGGTAACCACCCAAGTGGTATAATAGTTAATGCATAGTTATGTAATGTTATTATTATTTCTGATTTATTTCTTTTCTTTCTATCTTGTGAGCTGATTTTGCCTGATTGATGGTTCCAATCAATTTTATAGAGCTACACCATAACTATCTTTAGTAAACCATCCTGATATTACATGTATTATGAAATTTTATTTCATATTTGACGGTTGCTTTGATAATGTATGGTTCTTCTTTTTTATTTGTTTTGTGCTCATGTTAAGGATTTTCTTGTTTAAATTTTTTTTTTAAATTGTATTTTGTAAGTGTTAGACGTCATGAGGTCGACAATTACAAATCAAAAAAGGAAAACTCATTTAGGTACTAAATTAAAAGTTGACTTATAATACAACGAGGTATTGCATAGTAGTATCTTTTGAAATGGATTAGACAACCAGAATATGCTATTTAGAGAACCATATTATCTGGACTCGTTAACACGTAAAATTATTATATATATATATATAGTATAATTATAGTATATAGATTTTTTATACTTAATTGAATTGTTTTATATATCATTTTAAAGCTATGTACAAAAATACAGAAAATTATGCTATATATACAGACCTTTTGATTTCACATACTTATACACATGTGTTACTTTATATCATGTAATGTGTTGCCCCATATTTTTCTTTTCACATAACTCTTTTTGCTGTACTATTTCAATACTATCAAACGCGTAGGTTAAAACAACATCAATCAATCAATAAATAAATAATATAACTAAATATGGCTCAAATATAGAATGTTTCCATAAATAAATATGTTCCAAGAGATCTATATCAATATCTATATATCAATAAATCTATTTTCAATATCGCCCGCAGTACGAACAAAATATGTTTAAAAATTGAAATTGTTGTCATAGGCACTGTAAAAGAATACAAAGTACAAAATTTCACTTAAATCTTATTTAAGTATTTTTTCTATTTATTTATCAATACTTACATTTTGTGTGTCTATTACGACAAACTAGCATTCTTAATTTTGTATTTCGTTAAGACCACACCCTTCGAAGCAAAGTATAAAGCAATTAAAGTCAATTACACAAAGTCTAAAAAACAACACATAAACTAAACATAAACTAAACATAAACTAAACACCATGAGTATGCCTTCTTTATGAAAGGTAAAGCTCGGATTTTTTGTAATATTTGTAATAAAACTTTAAATGTTATGGTGGTTTTTCATTTGCATTCCTCACAAGTGAACATTACTTGTATTTATTTATAATTATTGGTCATAATTTAATTTAAGCATATCATTTTTTATGCAGCTTTACATAATACACCTTTGTTTGGAAAATAAATGTAATGGTTTTATTTGGTATATTATTTTATAAAGATTTTTTGTGTTTATGTGTTAATTAAATATAGAGATTTACGATAATTTTTTAATGTCAATATTTAAATTGGTCAACATTACAATTACATTTTTCCTAATAAACATTATTTATTAACATGCAAACATTTAACAATATTATTGAAACTTGCTATCTATATATGTAATATTCATTAAACAAAATATCTACGACAAAGAAAATATTAAATAAAATGTAACAATTTGACAGACGATTCTTTTTATGTTGCCGCTACAACTTGAAAACTGTTTACTGACAACGTTTTTTGACTATGGTTGTTTCACTTTGAAAAGTGTAATGTTGAAATGACCTTTTTAATATATTTACTGACTTTTAGTAATGTATGAAGTCATATAATGTTAAAGTTGGTAGGATAAAACGTACGGTAAATATTATATTTCCAAGTAATTGGGAATGCGATACGTAATCATGATTAATAAATGTGATAATGTTCAATAATTTTTAGTTTTTTCAATTCCTTTATCAAAATGAGAAACTATAAGTAAGCAACTTTTATATATTTATGGACAAATTATATTTAAGTTGACTACAATACAATAGCGAGACCCTCAAGTTAACATTAAATTAAGGAGAAAAGGATGTATATTCTTTTTTATAACTCGCACATTACATTTAACTAGTTCGTAATATGGAACTAAAGCAAATCAATTTTATATATAGTGTCGAAAAAAGCTGCCTAAATACAATTAGGATCATTTTGATATTCAAATATGATAAATTCTTGTTCCTTTTTTGCAAAAACCTATCTATTTTAATAATTTATTACGTAGTAAATTTACTTATACATATGTGTTAAGTAACTTTTAAATAACAAAACAATAAATAATTAGTGTTAGATTATCACATAAAAATATATTAAGTAGCTTAATGTGCTAAGATCAAAACCATAACAAATTTCTTTTGGTTAATGTATAGAATATTCTGGCTTCTAGTTCTTGTTTTAAGAATGTTTCACAAGAGATCTTCAATAAATATTTTCTAAGATTGTTGCATTATGTAAAAGTAATATATGGATAAATCTGCTCGATTTAATATTTGCCGTTCAATATTTTTATAAAAACAATATTTTGTATTCTATATTACCCCAATACTGTTATTATTCCTACATGTTATAATATGAACATTTGGTGTATGATTTAATACAAATTTTTCTTATGGTTTTTTTCAGACATAGTAGTTTACTTTTATTGTTATATGGTGTATATTTTAAAATAATAATTCGTTTCAAATAATCAAAAATAATTAAAGTTAGTATGTAACAGTACAATCTTACTAATATTTTTTAATTACAGAAGTTATAGCAAATACTATTTAAAAGTTTTAAACTTTATATAAAAAAAATTATTCACAACTAAAACAATTCTAAATCAGTTATAAAATAGTTCTAAAATATGTGTTTAATTATTGTACAGTACTGCAGCAAGTTACATATCCACAACTTATTAAATTATATTATCGGTACTTTTATTTTAAAACTTAAATCACACCTGTAAATCTTTTCATGTAAAATATGCGATTACTTATATATAAGCTGTTGACTCCTGTATTTCTTAGTTGACAATTAAATTAAAATATTTGGATGCGATTTTTGAATTAAAATATAACTAGCATTGCTTGAAAGAATATATATAATTTAGGAAAACCGTTTCATGAAACTTATCAAATTAAACACGTTAAATAAAGCAAAGCTTAAAGATAACTTTAATCATTTTAAATCTGAAAGTTATCCCAAAGTTGAACAAAATTCTATAAAATAAAAATATATTTTTATAATATGAATTATACGAAGAATATCTCAAATTGGTTTATATAATTGCATTAACAATTTTAAGACTATATTTGAAAAGTAATTATATCAGACAATACTATATCTGTCATTCTAACAGGTATTTAACTAAGTTTCCATATTGGTAATATTCGTACATACTGAAGCGTTACGGATTTTAGATAAATATTGTTTAAGTTCTATAAACAAAAAGAACATTTCCTCACAAATATTTACCATATTTTCCGCAATGTTTATACACATTCAAGTATATACATAATTCGTGGTTATGTTTGTTTCAATTATTTTCAAGTCAATTAAACATAACTAAAATTTAAGTATACATTTATAGTAAGTTTCGAAATTGTAGAGAAAACCACCTAATAATAAAGTTAAACGAATCTTATATGTGATTATGTCGTCTATATCTAAATATGTAAACGTCACCTAATACATAATACCTAACATACGAAACATTAAATAATTTTTTTTAAATTGGGTTAACTTTTTGTTCAGCATGATTTAATGATATAAACAAATAATTTAAAGGAAACAAGAAAACATATAGTTATACGTTGTTCTGCAGTTTATAGTGGATGAAATAGCAATTAACTAAAAATAGTGCATTCATTAATAATTTACACATAATAGATTGTTGAAATATTGTGTATACATTATTAAAATTGTACATTTTTAAGTGGAAGGAAAACATTAATAACGAAAATTAAAATGAGTCTATGAAACAAAAAGAACAATGTTTAAATGATAGTTATTGCCATTTTGTAATAAAGAGGTAAGATCAAAAACATTTAAAAAAATTTTATAAATTATTAACGAACGTGATATGATATTATATGTAAATTAATTCGCACCACGTGACAGTCATTTTAATGTACAATTTAGACAGTGACACTCAAAAGTGCAGATCACAAATATTAATAATTTTGAATGATTATGAAGTATTTCTGAGAGTTTAAAACAACCAAATAAAGCAGTTTTATCATAATTAGTTAAAATCGTCAGTCCAAACCAAACATCTTTTAGTTCAAACCAGGTTTGGACCAACAGTAAAATTAAAAAACACTTTTAAATTTGAAATGCTAAAAGTGAAATATATTGTTTAAATGATTGTACCTACTATCAAAGACACTTTTCTGTATTTATTATTTTTTTGGATACCCTACTTTGGTTTGTAATCATTTTATATATTACGAATTTCACAAAGCGCAGTTTGTTATAGAAAACAAACAAACAAATGAATTGAATTAAACAACATAATATATAGATCATTGCATCTTATGTTTTTATAGTGAATTTAGTATTATTTATCTTCCATTTTACAATAAACTACAGTTTTTTAATCAAAAAATGATTATAACAGTTATCTAAATTTCTAAATAACTATTTAAAGAAATTTGATTTTTAAAACATACTACGAATTCATTGTAAAAGTTAATACATGCTGTAATAGAGTTTGGTAAAATAATATGTAAATACACGTAAAATTTTGTTTTAATGATTAATTTTAGTATGATGTACAGTATATTGATTTAACCCTTCGTACGTGGAGGGGGGTATGTCATTTTTTCAAAGAAATAAAGTTTTTGATTGAACTATATAACATATGACCCTGATTTTTTTTACTCAGTGGCTAAAATACTTTAATCTAACTAAAAAATATAACATATCAATTTTCGAATATGTTTACATACCTGAAAAAATTGTGTTATTTTTGATCAATTTTAATTACCCTCCCCTGGGTTTTCATACTTGCCAATGATATTAGCAGCTAAAGCTTGTAACATTAATAGAAAAAATAAGTTAATCGTAAATATCTATTTAAATTGAATAATAAAATTCTTTTTTTAGAATAACCAGCAATTTAAATTATACTCAAATGACATTTATACTACTTATAGCTTATTTTTATAAGTAGTATAATTGTGACAATATATCAACACATATCGATATTGTGATCTGGAATCAGATACAAAAAGAATTAAGTCAATTGGTTGTATTAAACAAAAGTTATAGCATATATTGGCCAATATGTGGCATAATTCCTATAGTTTTCATTGAAGTTTATGACATAATCAGGTCATAAAAAGTATACCAATCGATTAATTATTTTGAAAATAAAAATCGCTCGACAAGTTTTTAGTTTTTAGTTAGCATATATATATATTTAACTACTATGGTTATACAAAACTATATCGGCCAACAACATTGTTTAGCATACAATTAATTGCAGCTTAAGTTAACATGGTATTAAATTTAATATAACATAATATATTAATAAGATTGTTTCCCAATACTATACCTTTTATTCATTTTCAGAGTTCGAGAATAAACTACCATACTTTACATTTCATTGTTTACATTACGGCCGGGGTGTGCGAAGATCAATATAATTAGATCATTATAGTGTTAAAAAAAATTTTTCGAAACAACTTAAAGATAAGTTGAGAAAATAGGATGATAGAATAATAAAAGAATATAATCCCAGAAGAAGCAAAAACACAGCACGAACGAGGGGGAAGCCAACATATATTTACAACGAGAAAGGCACATACAAATGAATACATTTAAAAGATAACATTTTTAAAATTTAATATAACATGTAAAATTATTGCTAAACGACAAGGGAAGGACTATATGACGAATCATTAATTAATTATGCATAGTCAGCCGGTTTCTCATTACAAAATTTCTCATAACATAGTGTATATTTCGCATAATGTTAAAATATGTATATTTATTTATAAAATAATATTCATAAAATAACAGTTTATAAAATACAGCAAAAATCCACATTTTAAGATAAATTAGTTATTGAAATAGTCAATAAATAATAAATAACAATAGTTCGTAATTGCGTACAAAAGATCATAATAAAGTTAATTATTTACATTAATATTTAATGCAATACACAAAGTTTATTTTCAGACAATACCCTGCTTAGTACCAGCTAAGGCACCGCATATTCATATTCGCCTAAGTGGTTATTACCAAAAAAACAGTTGTAATCCAAAAAGTCTTTCAGTAATAATACGATAGGACGGACGTTGTTGTGGAAATGCGGCACTAGCTCGTATATATTATAAGCTTCAATAACGCGTTATATAAATTAGAATGCAAGCAATTAATTTGCTGTTGAGTGTTGAATGCCAGGCTATTGTTTTTGCTCTAAGTTATTGTTCGTTCTTGTCCAATCAATATTTTCAAATTGTGTCCTATATTTTAATGGGGTACCAAACAACCGTGGGGTCAATGCATATGGTCATGATGAAATTCATGAAAGGACGAGCCTCCTCATCTGCTGGAACCAAGTTAGAACCGAAGTTTGCCCTACTAAAAGATTAAACGCTTTAAATTTATTATACCTTCGAACCAGCTTAGGTTCTTGGATGTGTAGCTTTACGACCTGCGTGAAATGAAACATTCACCTACGTATGCGTGCTTGGGAAAAATAAATTGGACGGATTTGTTTCGAAATCAATAGAAACAGATTTTGGGCCAAACTTGTGTCCATGTTTGTGATCTACTATTTGTAATAAATAAAGAAAATTAGTATATGTTGTCTTCTCTTTGGAAGGCAACGGTGCAACCCATTACCTTTATGTCGATAGAAAATGATTGTTGAAACATTTCGGGAGAGATCTTAAACGTTCGGTTCCATTCATGTAGATGTTAAATAACTAAGATTATGGGTAGTGCCGAATATTTATATTCTATCGATCACCCATCGTTGACCAGTATGACGTTTCTGCCGTCTTAAGTTTGAGTCCGTTGAGCATTTAGGGCGATTTAATCTTTTGTATGGGTTTTTGAATATTTCACAAATAAACCCGTTCTCTGTGTAGTGATTGCCATTGCTTTTGGAAATTCGGCAGCGTCTATCATGCCTTCGTTATCTAGTTAGTAATGAAAAGCGTAAGGAAATATTCATTGAATATTTGATTGGCAGCTTCTTACTTTGTAGTTGCAATTGCCACTTTTTTTATAATTTAACCCGATATGGTGGGTGATTTTGAATTTTGTGGGAACTCGTTATAACTAATCTCCCAGTTGCAAATGCATCTCCATTGATAGAAAGGAGATAGTTATCAATTTTAGGCAATTGACCTCCTCTGTTGCTCTGCGTGAAATTTACTGGTATTTCCATAATGTAATAAAGTAGCAATATGTAATAACATATTATTAAATCACATCAACCACATTTACCTATATGTTGATAGTTAAATCTGAACATCGTTTATATATTATGTCTATATTATATTATGCAAATAAATATGCGTGTACATGTTATGCCAAACAATACAAATTATGGTTCTTATAAGATATAACGCAATAATAGTCATTTATGCGAAACAATATTTTGCCAAACAATACGTAGCTCTTATAACGGGGTCCGGTCAAAATCCCTGAGAGTCAAAAGTTCCTAAAGAAAGCCTTAGTCAAAATTCCACACGATCAAATTCCCCCCGGGTCAAAATCCCCTATAAAATTGATTGGAACCATCAATCAGGCAAAATCAGCTCACCAGATAGAAAGAAAAGAAATAAATCAGAAATAA
>JAUZND010013908.1:0-27925 GCA_034780555.1 Coelogynopora nodosa | reverse complement strand
TCCATAGACCTGTCACTTCCACCTTAAGCATCTAAGTCACCATCCATAGACCTGTCACTTCCACCTTAAGCATCTAAGTCACCATCCATAGACCTGTCACTTCCACCTTAAGCATCTAAGTCACCATCCATAGACCTGTCACTTCCACCTTAAGCATCTAAATCACTATCCATAGACTTGCCACTTCTACATTCAGGGATGTGATTACAAAATGATAAAAAAAGGAATCCATTTTCGCACTCCCCCAGTAATTCTTGTAAAAACACATTTATGTAATAAATTCACTATTATAATAATTATTATTTATTTAACGACAATTCAAGTAATATCAAAATCAACATTTATTATATATATTATACAACCACTTTTTTAATTTGAAAAATATTATATCATTTCAAATTTTCCCAAAAAGCATGGCAAATATAGCATAGCTTAACTGCCCCCTTAGGAATTCCTAACCCTATAAACATAAACTCTATGCCTAACCCTAAACAATTATAAATTTATTAAAAGGTATTAGAAATTATAACAATATAATTTATTATCCTTTCCCCCCACTCTATATATTTTATTGCATATTTATGCTTATCTAAAAAATGATCAAATTTCAGGTAAATTCCTTCCCTGTACATTAGGCATCTAAGACAAAATCACCATCCATAGATAGACCTGACACTTCCACTTTAGACATCTAACTAGTTATCTAATGGTCAGTCAGTAATATAACAATCGGCATCTAATATACTAAAATTATGATATCGTTTTAGTTTTATCGAATATATGTAGCATTTCCTTTATGACTGCCGAGAAATTGTGTTTACTTACAGCATATTATAGTTTAAAATTATTCATATTGAAACAAAATAATATATAATAAACTGGTTAACGTAATAGGTGTTTAGGTACAGATTAAAACAGAATTTTTTTACCAGTTTAACATTGTAATATAAACAAATTTACTTTTATTATAAATAATGTGTTGTTTTTAAGATCAAAGAAAGCATTTATGCTTAGAGATATACACTTATTTTATTAACACATACAATATACATGTGAGCATATGCAAGGTAATACAAATAATTGCCACTAATTGCTACCACAATTATTATTAACATTTACTATGTCCCGATGAAAGTAAATTTAAATCAGATATTAAAAATAAAAACAATGGATAAAACCTCGACTTACTTGAGATCAGCTATAGTAGCCTCAAAGTCCTGAATGTTTTCTGGCAATGTGATGGCAGCGATTGCAGCCTCTCGGTTGGCCTCTTCAGGAAGATCTACCATCCCGGGACGAAATGCCATCTTGATCTTGACAAAAGCCTCATTGCAGTCCGCGAGAAGATACTTGGTCTTGCGGGAGTAAATTCGCACAACACCCAGCAGCAAGTGGCCCGAAGTGCGAAGAGCAAGCTTCACCTTCGGTTCAAGAATTGCTTCCACACTAGAATTGATGTTGGTTTCAAAGACATGGGCCCGAGTAAGTTTTTTGTCCCAATGTGCAGCCAACCATATTCTGGCAAGTGGGCCCTTTTTGTTTAACACAAAATGGGCGTAAAACATTGCTGATCACCAATATCTGAAAGGATAAAATACTAAATATATCAAATGTACATCATTAAAAGAAATTCATGTGTGATAAATAGAAAATCTAAATCAAAGAATTTATTATTATTTAGGCAAAATACATATTGCTATATTTGTAATAGACACATAAAATTAGGGTTTTGAAAAAAAATATAGAATTAAATTATGACATTTGTTGTTTGGACTAGGACTAATACTGCCCTCCAACAATATTATGTTTATATGGAATGCTGTTCATTGTCAAGATAAAACATAGTATATAACTAGTACGCCCAGTTTCAGTGATTTATTTTTCAGAAGTACATATTAATCTAAAAATAAGTTATTATTAGTGTTAAATCACATTGAAAGAGGTATAGTTACACATTATTAATTTATGCTTTATTAGACCAATAATTTATTTATTTTATTTTAACTTATACATTTCAAAGTATAGGAATAGTACAACAAAAGTTGTATGAAAAGAAAAATATTATGTTATGTTTCATTAAATTTGATTCATCAAAGATACAATACCTATATTTTTATATAGTCTGGACTAGTACTGATGGACCAATGATTAGGTCAGATCATAGCATCTACAAATAGCATTTTATGCTACCCAAATTGCTTTAAAACATAGTTTTTAATACCAAATTTTGTTATTGATAAAAATTATATAAATGATATTTAGATAATTTATAATTATTTTATTTATAAAAATAAAAATAGAAGATAAAGCACAAGCTGCTGTAAAATAAATATATTTTTACATACATTTTCGGAAGAAAACTTCCCTTATCAAATGTTCCCTTATCATTTGATAAGGGAAGTTTTCTTCCGAAAATTTATGTAAAAATATATTTATTTTACAGCAACTTGTGTTTTATCTTCTATTTTTATAAAATATGCTGCTTCAGGAAACCTACACCTATTTTATTTATATTCTGCTGGAAATATAAAACAAATTTAGAAAAATCATGGAAATTAGTTCTAACAAAATACATACCAAATTAAAAAATTTAACTAACCTTCAATTGAAAATCAACAGTTTTGTTCATTTTACTGTCTCTAACTATATTTTTAATAAGATAAAATTTTGTTTTCATATTTTTATGTACATAACTTCTTTGATAATTTTATATTAAGTCATGATTTTTACTTTAAAATATTTACATGGTGTCTAAGTATATACAAATATATGTAATCTTTAATCAATAGTATGCTTTAGTACTACTATATTAAGTCTAATTTTGTACTGCTACTTATACTTTTATTTTTTTAAATGCTATCTCTTGTGTTCCAGAAGCAAATTATGTAAAAATAGCATTTATATTTCAATTTTTGTTTTTAATATTAATAAACATTCATTGAACTTATTTATTTGTTTAGTATTCTTTAATAAAAAGGTACCTATACAATATATTCCACATATAATAAAAAAACAATTAACCTTATTATACTAAATGTAAGTAGTAATTCTTACTAAATAGATACCTAAAAATAATCTAGAAATATTAAAGTACATTTTTATTAATTAATTAACTTTACAAAACTAAATTTAATTTTTACATGAATAACTAAATGATAATTTATTCAAATGTTGTTACTTATATTGTACTTATGTTGTTATGTTACACCTGTTTCTTTAGTTTGGAAAGGTCTTAACCTGTAAGAAGCACAGTTTAATAATATGGTATTATTGTTAAAAGTAGATTCAAAATTATATTTTAATAAAAAATCCTTTTAGAAACTAGAATATACGTACTAAATATTTCAAAAAGGACTTTATAAATTATAAATCACTGGATCTGGTAGTCTATATACTCAGTAAAGTAACATGTACAACAACCCATATTATACAACAACACAATAATCAACCTTACCCCAAAATAGTATTAGCCTCCTCAGATTTTTTACAAACAAAGCCTAGATGTCAAAAAAAAATCATCCTTTAACTTGAATATATCAAATAAGAATTTTTGCATTAATTATATAAATCTAAGCCAAAAATAGTGGCTTAAATATTCCTGTAATATTCATTTCAGTGAAACATTAGGCAGCAAAGTTACAAAGTCAAATAATTATAATTCAATAAGTACAAAAGAGATCATGTAGAACAAGATCATATATAGGCACTAATAGGTGTAGTAAGAATGGTTGCATATATTATATTTATCAGGCTTGTCGGAGCGTTTTAAAAAGTGGGGGGGGGGGGGCTGTCAGAGTAATGGGACCTTGATCAAAAATTATTCTAGAATTATATAGCATAAAACTGCAAAAATCCTTTGAAAATCAATATGTTTATTGAAATTATAATTTTTTTCTACAAAAAGTGGGGGGGCCTAGAGATACTCAGACCTCCCTAGGTTAAAAAGTGGGGGGAACCAAATGTATGTTAAGCATTTGTCTGTTCACCACACATAAGTAAATCTTAGATTTTACATTTAAAATTAAAATAGGGTGTACATAAACAAAAGATGTAAGAAGGTAATATGTAGTAAACATTAATAACATTGAATTTTTAGGCATTTAGCTAATGGATTTCCAGGTCTGTGCCCCATTTTTTTGGCATTCAGGCCTGATTATTCATTTTCAGGCATGGCCAGTTTCAGGAAACTGAACCTATGATCAACAGACAACCACCACAATCAATAATGGTATATTAAAAAAATATTTTTTATGTATTATTTATTGTAGTAAGCTGAGATATTCATCCTTAAACATAGGTCAGTCATTGACAGCAGATACTGCAGGGCAACCATGTTTATCAGGTTGTGGCACTTTTGTATTGGTTAAAGATAGGTTTGTATTTTCTGATAGAGGAAGGTAGCATGAACTAATTATGGAAAAAACTAAATATTTAGGCAAGGGATTTGCCATATTCCCAATGACAAAGCTACCAGGACACCAAAAATTCAGGATATCAACCTTTCAATTGTCTTTCTTTCCAAATTGATTCACCTGTGCAATCAGCTACTGGAGGATATCAACAAAAGAACAGTATTTACAGTTTCAAATTGAGTCATGTATACAAATATAATCTAAAATGTATGATATCTATTATTTAAATATATTATATTATAATAATTAATGTAAATGCATGTTAATGCCAGTAAAATAGCCCTTTGTAGTTTTTGATAAATGAATAAATGTATTATCATATTGTATAGAATTGTTATGACAGCATATTATTAACATACTAAAAAATTTAATATTAGGTGAAATGCTTGTTGAGTGGGATATACATGTGTTTATTGAAACTAAAAACTTTATATAAAACACCTAGATATAAAATGCTAATGGTTCATAATGTAAATATGTTATCTAAGCGATGATAGAATCGACCAATCAGAGCTCAGCTCTTGCCGCCAATCTATAGAAACAGCTGATAATTATTTCAGTGTGAGTGTCTTTGGTGTTGCAAAAGCTGTAGGTATTTGCAATAATAAAGCTTTGTAGGGAGAACGCTGAATAATTGTACATAACAATTTTAAAATAATAAAATTATGTTAATGAAATTCTGCATAATTTTTAATTAATATATGGCGAAAAATATAAAAATAAACTCAATATATGTTTCCTTTGATATATACTTTAATAAAATTGTGAAATAAAGACACAATTAACAAAACATTAGATTTTAGCTGTTATCAGCCTACCTATCACCTTACTTTGCCACTCAGAAAACCAAAAACAATGAAAATGAAACTACTAAACAAATATACTTCATTATATGTCTAGTTTTTATATTTAAAGTACATGGTTTAAACTGACCATTCAATACTCTAGATTAACTACTTCTTTCTTTTGAATGTATTTTTCTATTCTATTACAGAATATTTTGAAGTTTGATATTGGTACCGGAAATAGTTTCTTCAGCAACTGAAATGCTAATTCTTTTCATTTGGATAGCCTGCTAAATGTCCAGATGGTCAGAATTAATTTATTTGATTGTTGATGCCCCCCACCTCCTTTTATTTCTTTGAATCTTTTTCCAACTTGCTACTGAAATCATAAGTTTTTTTGTGATATGGATATTAAAAATACAGTTGCATTTATTATGGCATTCAAGCCTTCTGCTGAGTTGAATAACTTACTAAAAACATTTGGGAGAATTTATTTTACAGGTTACATTATGTTCAATGACAGTTGAGAAATACTGGTTAGTCTTTTAGAATCATGACATTTATCATGATGATTTATCTGTAAATCCTACAAAATACAGTTGTATGTGTAAAAAATATGTAATTTTATGATAAGGAACACTGCTGGAATTCAAACCTGCTACCTTCAAATTTAATGACCAGCACCTTACCCAACTAGGCTATCTTAACCCCCATATTTTTTATGATCATTTTCAAAAATTACAGATTTTATTATGCTAGGAGGCTTATAGACAATATTCAGGTTTGCTAAAGACCAGAGATTCCATCCTTTGAACAATATGGCCAGTGTTTTCTATGTCATTGAGTGCAATACATTCAATTATTTTATAGAGGAAATTGTGCATGTCCACAGTCAGGTCCATAAAAGTTTTGATAGAGATGCTGGAAAAGGATTTCTTGACAAGAGGGATGACCACAATCTAACTATGATCAGAAGCCTTGCATGATGTCCATGCAAATTCATCTTGAGAATATGTTTAGCCAGGTCCAAAAAGAGAGGTATAAACTAACTGTATAATTGCAGAAACCCAAATAGTAACCTAAATTCCTCCTTTTTAGCTTCTATAGTCCCAAACTATAAAAGCAACACTCCAACAGACCATGTTCTTAAATTTTTGGGCATTGCCAAAAAATTTGGCTATTTCATTTTTTATCAAAATAAATGAAGGCAAGTATTAAAAAATACAAATTTGTTTTCATATGTCCATCCAATAATTACATTGATACAAATAAACAAATGTTTGTATAATTTGATATAAAATTTATAACTATTTAAATTAAAATATTTTAATAAAAATGTTTGTTTATTCATATCAAAATAAATATTAGACCTACAAAAAAAACTAATTTGTCCCTCTAGACAGATGATCATGAATTACAGCATTTTTCTTATTTATTATTACCAATATTTACTCTACCTAACTGCAATTTAGCTATGTTCAATTATAACAACCCCAATTCCATTCTATTTTCCTCTAACCATAATTTCACTCTAATTTAAATTATGTATTTAGCAATCATGCATGATTTCAGTAGTATTTAAAAAATAAGGAAATATAGCCACCCATTGCACTAACCACAGAGCCACTCCATGCCACACCAAACATTTTTTTGGACCTTTTATTTTGTCACCATAATGGTGTGCAATAGGAGTATCTTATATTACATATATATGCATATATATAACTAAAGTTAAGAAATTCACACAGTTTTTTTTACACATCTAGACTTTCTTCCTTTTAGCAGCCAGACATTTTAATAACTTGTGATAATGTTTCTTTCTAGCTTTAATGGCGGCCACCATTAATAAGTGCTTTTCTTTAGATTTGAAGATACTTTGAGTTTTTTGGCTATTTTCTGATGTTGTTTTGAAGCATTCATCATGTTGTGGGATAACTTGGAGTTCACTTTATTGTAGGCAATGTCTGAACATTTAAAATAGTTGACTAATGATTTTGACTTGGCCTTGAGGCCATACTTTGTCTGAATAGTGCTGAGACTGGAAACATTCAAATGGCAGGACTAGGGATCTAAGATATCTCACATAATACTGAACATACTTTCAATTTCAGGTCTGTGAAAACATGTAAACAATGCCAAAGCAGCTTTACATAATGTAGGATATTCATTGTTCATTGAACTGTTCAACCATTCATTAATCCACTGATTTTCATTTAGATGCAGATATTGCTGTGAAACATTCAAATGAAAATTTCAAACCTCCATTTCAAACATATCTCAATCTGTATCAGAAATAACAGTAGGGATAATTGATGGAATTCGCAGCATCAATAACATTGATGTGGTGTGACCACATGCATCAGGATGAAGAACAGACAGAATTTGCAATGCCTCATTATTGACGTTACAGCATTCTTTGAAGACAGTAGCAACATTGGTCATGAAGGCAGTTTTTGATGTGATATAAAGTTGATCTAATATTTAGAGAGTCTTGTTTCCAATGAACCAAAGATGCTGACGGATTTTAAAGTGGAGTCTTCTAACTGTACAACAAGATCTTTGCTCGTTTTTGGAATTAACTCTGGTTTCACAAAACACACCATAAATTGTTGAGGGAGCTTTGATTGTTGATCATGAAGAAAATACGCTATGGGATCTGATGTTTGAAACATGATGACATATTGTTTAAGAAGTGGTAAGATAGCCTCATAGAAGTACAAAACCAACAAGGAATGTTTTCGACGATAGAAAAGGTACTCCTTTAGTTTTGTCTTTCTTGCAGCTCCTTTGTCTGTCATAGACTTTGCATGTAGAAGAGGCCAAATTTCCCTAATTTGTGCTTTAGACTCCACATGATTTCCACAACTCGTGATAAGTACAGGACCCTATCTTACTCAGACTTCAAAAAAGCAAAGTTAAAACAGATGTGTGCATGTAATAACCGCAATGTATCAATTGAAATGTTATAGATTAATAACCATCAATGAGGAATATAATTTTTGGGAAGACAATAAGAAATGAGTAGGTACTGTAATTTATATGTAATTAATAAAATATAAATACAATATATGTAATATAGGAAATAAATTTTAAAATACTCTAGAGGGCTGGTAGTCAACAATTATTGACAATCCTTACCCCCTTAGCATTAATTTTTTATTGCAGTTCTGAAGAATTCTGAAAAACGATCCATTTGAACTCAAAAAATATGGAAGAAAATCATGCCTGCATTCTATAGCCTATTTCAGTGTAATAAGGGTCCCCTAACTCTTTTTTTAAAGTGTACTAAAAAAGGCCATTATTTTTAGTCAGGCATGTATAATAATAGTTTATTGTGTAATATATTGTCAGGGTTTCCACAGTTTTTCCTTAACAAAATTCCATGACTTTTTTATGACTTTTAGCAAAATTCCATGACTAGTAGTACATATTTTTTTAACAGGCTACAGTAAAAAGACTGCTTGTTAAGAAATAATTTAAAATAAAATGTAATATAAATTAAAATACTAGTATAGAAATAAAAAAAGTGCTTTCAGTCAAAAAATTCTAAATCAGCCCCACAAGGAAATTTTCTTTTACATATTATTTATAAATGTATAAAAAAATATTTTGTCCTACCAGTGCAAAAATTCTTTCCAGGCCTGGAAAACCAAATTACAAATTTAATAACTTTTCCAGGTTTTCCATGACCGAGGATACCCTTTATTGTGCAAATATGAATTTCATAATTGTTTTTGGGGCAAAAGTAATAAATAATATTTTTATTTAACTGCATCAATTTTTTTAATAAAAAATATAGTGAAGTCATTTTTTTACAACAAAAAAAAGAGTATAAATTATGTTTACTTATGGCATGGCATAGGTAAATTTGCCTATAGGAAATTTGCCATAGCCATAAGAAATTTGCTTATGGCTATCATGATATAGGTCATGATTTATAAAAATATTATTTTAAAAAAATTAGATGTGTGCATTTAAGTTGATTGACACTACACTAGTACCAAGCTTATTCATAGTTAGGTCAGTTAGTATAACTATAGTATAAGCTAATAAATCTAAATTTATACAATTATAGTAGTATGGTATCTATCTTTCATTGACAATGTCATTGGCATTGCCATTGCAGCTGATTCTGAACATTAAATGTTCAGACAATGTCAATGAAAGATACTACTATAATTTTTGAAATTATAATTTAATTAAATTATTATTGAAAATTATAATCTACATAGGCTAAAACTGGTTACGAAAAAACGTACTATTCACAGATTCTATTTTATTTATTAGTACGAATATTGGTGATGTTTTATTGTGTTCCCAAATATATATATATCAATCATGTAATACTCACGTTTTTGAAATTGTCCTTTTGTTAAAAATATAAAAGAAATAAAAAATGAATAAATAGATTTCCATTTAATTATCATATTTTTCTAAAAACTGTGCAATTACAGTTTTCTTTCCAGTTGCTAAGACAACCTTGAGTAAATTATTTCACAAAGAGCCATAAAAATAAAACGAAACCAAGTATTCAAAACGACGCTTCGAATGTTGACCAATTTTGTAATGTGTTTAAACACATATTTAGAATAAATAATTTCTTTCGTAAAATGAATTTTTATAAGCATATGTCCGTAGACAGTGGGGTTCGTACTGTTCGATCGAATACATACTAATATGATAGTTCATGCTGCGCCGCATTAGTCAATTAAACCACAGGCTAGCTGTTGTCTCTTTCAAGTGGCCCACTTCCATGGCTCTTAAGTGGCATATATATATACTGTTGTCACTTTCAAATAGTCCCAGCCCCCTACCTTTCAAGTGCCCTCATCCTCCCGTCTCTCAAATTTACTAGCCCCTTCTATCGCTCAAGTGGCCCAGCTTCATTTCTCTTAATTTTCTGAGCCTCATATCTCTAAGTGGCCCTATAGCCTCCTATCTCTCAAAGTGGCCCTGCAGCCTCATCAGCTTCCTATATCTCTTTATAGTAACCAGCAGTTAATTCCTATATCTCTTAAGTAACCAGCAGCTTCCTATATATCTTAAGTAACCAGCAGTTAATTAGTATATCTCTTAAGTAACCAGCAGCTTCCTATATCTCTTAATTAACCAGCAGCTTCCTATATCTGTTAAGTAACCAGCAGCTTCCTATATCTCTTAAGTAACCATCAGCAGCTTCCTAGCTATATCTCTTAAGTAACGTGGTCAAAAGCCTCTTATTTCTCATTAGTCCAGAGCATATTTTCTCTTAAGTAGCCCATACTATTGTCTCTCAAGTTGACCAGCCTCGTATATATATCTCAAGTGGCCCCGCATAAATGTCTCTCAAGAGGCCCAGCCTTCTGAATCTCTCCCAGTGGTACAGGATCATAGCTAGATTTGAACTATATTTTAGGTAGGCAAGCAGATATATAGGTCGACATAAAAAGTTTATAAACTGTCAATATGTTATATAATCGACATAAACTTCAGATATGCTGTGTATTTAACCGTACAGTGCATTTATTAGATGTATTGATTTATATTATATACTTAATACTATTCACGCATTCAGATGCTGTCTAATGAGCTGGATGTGAACACTTATAACTAAGCTGTTTTAAAGTGTATAAGAAATTAACTCTATAATGTGCATACATTAAAACATACTTTCATACTGTCATACAGTCTGCAGTTGTACTTATGTTCTGAATAATTTATACTACAACCGAAATAAAACATGGTGACGAGTAAAATTGGCGATATGCCATTATCATTTCCTGAAGAGGAACAAAATTTCAAGTAGTTAAGATTTCTCTAGCTTATTGCGTCAGAAAAAGTAACCTTGGAAGAAGCAGTATTGCTTGCATTGTGTGGCTAGGTGGCATTTTCTTTAATCGAGACACTAATTGCTCCAGCTGATGTAACAAATGAGGAGGCAACCCTCAATTCAATTCAGGACACTGTTCTCAATCACCTCAAACCCACGTGCATCTTACACTACGAGCGGCATGAATTGTACATCATATGGTGCAGAATTCATATACGATCACATCCTCTTTACAAAGGTTAAAAAATGAAAATAATAAATGTAATTTCGGCGTTCTTCGAGATGAACTAGTATTATTATCACATATTATTTTCGGACTTTCTTCACAAAAAGTGAAATCTAAGTTACTTTCCTTAACCGACCTCGAGCTGGATGGCGCGGTTCAACAAGCACTGCTCAGTGAGACAGTTATCGCCTCGGCAGGTTAGCCTGTTTCTGTTTTTGCTGCTATCGACAGTCAGCCACAATGCGTCTCCCGCATCGCTATATTTGGACAGAATCAACATAGTCGTACTTTCGCAAAGACAGATTCCGTGCGATCTACCTTTACGCGTTCTATGAATTGCTTTAGATGTGGAAGTATTTCCCACAAACGTTACGAGTAAAAATTTTCACAAGCTGTATGCCGAAAATGAGGTCGGTAGGGACACATTTTCATTGTTTGCCGGTCAGTAACTTCAAATGCATTGTCAACGGCAGAGCCGGCTACAAACAAAGACTTTATACCTACTGGCTATGTCTGTCTCGTATTGAAAAAATACAAAAGTGAACTTTGGCTCGAGTTATGTCAAGTCGGCGCAATCACGATTAACTTGTTGGTTGACACCGGCAGCCAGGTCACTATCCTGCCACTCTACCTGGCACGGCGATCCGGTTTGCCCTTGCCTTGACTCCTTCTTCTCCCAAAGTCGTGAGAGCTTATGGTAGGGGAAAGGTCGATGTACGGAGAGAGCTACATGTAGCAGAGATTTCTCTGTAATAGCACGTGCGTGAAGGGAAAAAAATAGTGACCACCAACGATTCGAGAACCATTATGGGTATGGACTTTTTACCAAGTCTTCAACTCATAAAGGATTATGCTCCTTTGACTCATTCAACACAGGATTCATTGTTAGCTTCCACCTATTGTAAAAAGTTACGTTTCTACCGACGGTATGAGTTATCTAGCACTTAGTTTACCATTTTAAATAAAAATACTGGTCTAAACCAAATTAAAACGTCTACCGGAGTTGGGAATTATCTACCCGCAGTTACCAATCCTTCCTTATTGGCTCTAATTGTTCCGGTTGTAAAGAAACTAGTACCCGTCGTCCCATATGCACATGCGTTGATTATTCACTCACTATGAATTGTCTTATGGGCAGTGATTCTTATGTACACTACCTCGCTTGGAGGAGATTATTCCGTCGTTTCCGCTTTCTCGAAAACATCCCCGCTGGATCCATCATCTGCTCTAATTCCTCCAAGCCGTTATTCGTCACTTTGAACAAATGACTCCGGCGATCGTCTTATTTACGTGTTGTCGCACGACAGTGAACAACGAGAAATCATTTGGCTCGGTAGCCGAGTACTCACCTCTGCTGAAATCAATTATTCCAATGTCGAACGAGATCGCACTTGTCATCGTGGAGGCCGTAAAATACTTTAATCGATTCCTGACCTGTGGATAATTCATCATTCAAACTTGCCATATATTGAATTCTACTAAGTCCTCTGATAACGTTTCAGCTCGTCTTTAACGATGGTCTATAACATTAAAGGCGTACGACTATACAGTATAAAGTATCGCAAAGGCGAAGATATGCGAATGGCCCACACGCTATCCCGACTTCCTCTTGGAGTAACCAAAGTTAAGTTCTCGTCGTCAATCTCAAGGTGAATTCGCTACTGGAATTCAAAGGAAATGAATCATTGTTACAAAACATTGAGAGGACTCGTGATTCGGAGATACAACTTCTCAAACAATACATAAACGTGGTGGCCTCGATATTCCCTGAAAGTAATGCTCCCTTACTCCAACTCATTTCACAAATATTCCATCCAAGGTGGAATTGTCTACCACGGTCTCTGTGTCGCTCCCCAAGAGAACTACGCCTTCGTATTGTATACTAAAACTTTTACATCAAGATCATCCCGGCATCGTCTATATTATCCGACTAGCGAGACAGTATTTTTATTAACCACGTACCGAAAAAAGCCTCAATGCCTTTGTCCAATGTTGCACTACTTGCCATATATCAGCCAGAAAACAAACTAACGCGCATCTTTGATCTTGGGAAAAGACCGATCGTCTTTCATGGAAATACTCCATATAGACGTGAATTAATACAAGGGAAAACTGTTTCTATTGTTGGTTGACTTTTTTTTTAAGTGGGTTGACATTCAACCTCTCGCCAACTTAACTTCTCAAGCGGCAATAAGTTCTCTGCGTCAAACATTAAAATTCCCAGGCCTACCTAGATGTCTGGTGTTTGACAATGGAATTAACTTTGAAGACTGAATTTGAAGACTTTCGTTCGATTAATTACATTCGACACGTTCGGATACCGCCTGGGCATCATCAATCCAACGTCATAATACCACATCGAGAGCCAACGGATCATTTCTAAATAGCTTTGTTTTCCTTCAAACTCTCCGAACTCGACTCTCTGTCCAAAGTCTTTATTTACCAAGTACTTCGTTACCCGTCTATCTCTGAACCACAAATCATAAACCAAAGCTTCTATTATTATCGACCGAATCGGCAATAATACTTCACTGGATGACCAAAAAATATTGGTGCATGATTCCGACTGCAATACTCGTCACAAAGATACTGACCACGAGACGCCATAATCCGAACAATCTGAAACCACCGATTCCCAAGATGATACCCCTCCAATGACCCTTAGACTTAGCACCCGAAAGGTATCAACCTTAAAAACATTACTGTGGGGAGGTGTTGTGTATTTAACAGTACAGTGTATTTATTAGATGTATTTATTTATATTATTATACATAATAATCTTCACATTCAGCCGCTGTCTAATGAGATGGATGTAAACACTTATAAATTCTATTATAAAGTATTTAAGAAAATTATGTTCGGTTTGGGGTTGCTGTTCTTTGAACACTTCTATTGCTCAGAATAGATTTGGGTGAGGATTTCCAAGCTCCTTACTTATCCTGTTGTGCCGGGATTCGAGGTGATTGTTTGTACGTATACTGTGGAGATTGGCATAGTGGGTCCACCATTCTACTGGAAAACGAACAACCAACGTGTCGACCCATGTTGTAGTTACATAATCACAAAAAGCCAATGCCCGATGATCATCTTCATCAATTTATTGTAATGCTGACATCCACAGTTCGTCAACTTGTTGCAGAGGAACTAATGGAATAGTGATTGTCATTCTCACTAGTCTATTCAAAGCTGCGTCATTTCTATATTGAATAACTAAACCAACTTCCTGAACATGTCGCCATATGTCCTGGGCAAAGTGGAAAAGACAACCATGTATAACAGATGCAGGAAACAATTGACATAATACTGATGACAGCTTGATGACAGCTTTCTCAAAATCTATATGGAGGCATGATGGTAGAAACTGGAAACCGTAGCTCCTACATGCCGTTTAAATAAGATTGAGCAATCGAGTATATGTGTGAACTGTTTTAGAAGGTAGTAGTGAAATACAATCCGGTATCAATGTCTCCATCACCATGATATGAAGCGTATAAACCTGCACGAACATCTCAGGTGAAATTTTGAATGTTCCATCCATATAAACTGTCTTGGCTGCACAAATATGTCGAAGGTTCTATTACGTTGCAAAAATAAGGATGTTGTCGGCAATGCCATCATTAGCCAATAGGAAGTCACGACCATCTTTTGTTTGCCACCACTCTCTTTCGACGTTCACGTCAGCAAGTCATTGTGGAAGTTTTGGAAGTCTGCTTGCTTTTGCCCTGTATATAGAGCAACGATGCTTTGTATAAGAGGGAAGTGTGTCCAGCATAGCTTCGTTGGCCATATCGATGTCAGCAAAAGCTTCGCGATAAATTAATTCATGGAGTGGAAGGGGATCTCCTTTGATGCTGTCTTGGTTGATTCAACGGCCTTCTTTACAGCTATTTCGGCGTCCTGAGGAGTGTGCGTATGTTCCACTTTTTAATAAATAAAATTCTCGCCTTCTCTTACAATTAACCGTTAATTTACACTGCCGACATTTCCAGTACCTCCGAATATTCTTTGCATAGTTTAGCCTTAGCTGAAAGCCGTTGTGACATAAATTTCTCCTCCACGACTTGATTTGAAGAACTCCATTGCAAATCAAATATGAAAGCAACGAGTATTAGTATGCCAGCTTTATATGCATTTAATGAATTTAAATGCATGAAATACTAAGTATTACTCAGTACATGTCTAATTATTTAAGTAAGGCAAACTGATACAGAGACGAGAAGTGCTAAATAGCGGATTATGTAATATTACGTAATCCAAATTAACGTTGAACAATAGGAAGGCAAAGTGTACGTAGCGCATCTCAAGTGCACATTCCTCTTAACTCTCAAGTGGCCCAGCCTCCTATCTCTCAATATTTACCAGCAATTATTATATATGTGATAACCATAGCTACCGTCGATTGTTACATCTATAGTAACCTTATCTACAGTCGCTTGTTATATGTATAGTTACCATAGTTACCGCTGATTTTTGTATGTGTACTGTAGTACAAAACAATGAATACCGTCGAGTGTTATTCGCATGGTTACCGTATAGCTACCATTGATTGTTTTATGTATATAGCAACAATAGATACATCCGATTGTTATATGATGTTGTTGATATAATTGACTTATACTAACACTTGTGTATGCAGTTTCATATTCTATATCAATTTCGAACAGTAGGCTATAGTGTAATTTTTCAAGTCAATAATAAATATGTTACTTTTGTTTTACATTAGAATTGATTAAATAAATTGGATATAATATATGTTTAGCTTAATTTTATTGTTAATAATGTTAATAGCATTGAACTAGATAAAGTTCAATAGTTAATAGATATTTGGAAACACTCATAATTATTAGTTATCAATGAGCGTATACTATCAGCCGAAATACTAAAGTACTTTTGATACTGGAAACGTGTTTCAAATGTCTAAAAAATCTAATTTAACTGAATTTGAATAAAGTGTATTGTAATAAAGTTCTCTAATATATTTCATGAAAATAATTGGAATCGAAAGAGCATTAAGAATTGGGTGGTACTTAATATTATTTTGTGATTTAATAGCAATAATTGACTAAACGTCAGCAAGTGTTAAATTTATCTTCTAGAGTAAATACGTCTGTTTACGCATTTTTTTTTAATACGTCTTAAATACGTCTGTTTACGCATTTTTTTTAATACGTCTTAAATACGTCTGTTTACGCATTTTTTTTTAATACGTCTTAAATACGTCTGTTTACGCATGGTGAGTCTGGGAACAAGTTTAGAATAAGTCTTTAAAAATGCAAAAACTAAACTTGAATACTAAAAACTGTACAGTATTAATTATAGTTTCATTAAATCCGTAACTTTTCAAACTATATAATGTGTTATATTTTTAATTTTAATATGTTAATAAAAAAGCTGGAAATATGTACATAATCCATACAAATCCATACAAAACACGCATTAACACGCAGATAACATTTCGATGCCGTGTATTATTAGGCCTACATTATATTACATATGTTATTGTAATATGAATATTATTTTTAGTAGATACAAATAATATATTAATACCCAGTCAGGAATCAAAATCGGGTCCTTATATGGGTTAAATTTGGGCCAGTTGAAGTTCAGCCAAAATTGGGGGGAAATATGGATTAGTTCAAATTGTAAAGAAAACATACTGAAATTAATAGTTAATCTATTTATGCTTATAATATAAATTAATTAATATTTAATTAATTTTAATCAGTAATGATTAATATTTAACATATATTGATATATAAATACATATAAAGATATAACTATTAAATATATATATTAAAGATTAAATATGTAAAAATAATTTTTAAATGCTGTTAATTATAGAATATATATTAGTAAAGCTTGAATGTTTGAATTATTCCAATTAAATTGAAACTTTCAAATATATTCTAGCTTATATAATTAATAAATTAATTAATTATAAATAATTAACATATAAATAATCATTTATGAAAATTTTATATTATATTTCAATATTACATTATAAATTACAATGTGTACTTATTATATCGTCATCAAGTATATATTATATGTAGTAATATGTGTTATATATACAACAATATCATATACATATTACAAATGTACAATTTTTATTTTTTATTCATTAGTTGTAATATTAACTGAAAATTAAACGAGAATATATTTTCTGTAAACAATTGATGCGCACATCTATAACAATTAGGAACTTTTAAAATTGAGTCCTATTTATAAGTGAATGTTTTTAGAGATAAAGATTGTTGTTCAATTTTAAATATTCTGTATATAGAGCTGTATATATTAAACAAAATTTTATTTAAACAATTATTGCGTATTACTATCAAATATTATTATTAATGTTTATATTATTAATTACTGAAATTAATTTAAAAATAAATTCTATTATAAATATTATTTTTGTATTAAATGTAGATTAAATATTACTACTATATGTGTAAATTATTAACTAATAACAATACAAAACGATCAATTTTATAAATATTAGCTAAACATGAGAAAAATTTGACACAACACATTCATACTATTAAATGATTTTTCTGTATTGATATTGTTCGATATTCTATTTTGATGAATTAAATCCACAAAAAATTAATTCACATTGCTTAATTAAATGATTTTGTTTTTGTTTATATAGGTATTTAATATTTATGATAGCTGAAATGAAAGTTGAAAGTTCGTAACTGATACCCCCCTTTGATAAATAGGTATGTCACCTTGTAAATAGATTGTCACCTCAATTGTCAACATCTATACCCATATATGGATACCACTTTAAAAACGTAGATTTAATTGGTTTAGTATATTATTCTTTGTGTTCTAACTTCAGTCAATTTTAGGTGAATTCTAATCAGTGTCTTTCTATCCGCGTTTGTCGAATGTGAGTTTTATTACATAAATTATAGTACCGTAATTAAAACGCGTGTGAATAAATAATAGGTTATTCGTAAAAAAATTTAATATATATGTGTTGGCAATAATAGGCGAATTTATTATTATTTTACTTTAAATTACTCTACATAATTATTTGTTCTTTCCGATACAGTCTGAAATGTGAAATATAAATGTCAAAGTAGTTATGAACATTTGCAAATCTCTAAAGCTTGTTAGAATTGTAATTTTGTTTTTAATTTATATTTCTTAAATGGTCTTGTATTTTCAATTTTAAGCTATTCTTCATTTATATTATTTTTATGTTTATTTGTATGTAATCTTTTAAATAGTATGTTATCTTTTAAATAATTATTTCATAATATCTAGTCTTAAAAACAATGGTATGATACAAATATGTGACTTTTTAAAATTATATTTCTTCTATTATGTTCAATTCTTTTTATAATATACTTTTTAATCGTTTACTTTTTATACTTTTAGTACACATGACTGACTCACGATTTTATTATTTCGGTTATGGAAGTAATCTTCTAAAGGAGCGAATTCAAAAAAACGATCCAACTGCTTTATTCGTGGGAATTAGATACTTGCCTAACAATAAAGTAAATTTTTATAGGTATCCAACTAGGGAAGGAACATGGCACGGAGCTACTGCAACAATTGATCAAACAGAAAATTCTACTGTTTGGGGAACAGTGTGGTCTTTGTCTTCTGAAAACATGAAATCCGTCGATGCACAAGAAGGAGTGCCTCAATGGTACAAACCAACGGAAATTGAAATCACCCTTGCAGCTGATAATAAGGTAAAATTAAAATATATATTATTATAAGCCTAGTACTATTTATTTGGTAGACCTACTGTTATATGAAATATAAATCAAATCAAACTACAGACATTTCTCCTATATTTCTTAAATCCTTAACCACTATTGTAATAAAAACTTTGTAATTATTACAGATCAATATTACAGAATTTAAAAAAATTATCTACGATATTAATGTTTTAATATCATAATGTTAAGTGTTTAATATATATTTTTTTATAATTGAATTTTAATGTTCATATTATTTGTCAATAGCCTGTAAGAAAATGTATTTAGCCAGTGTAATTTTTCCCATGTAGCCAATAAATTTCATTAACAATGATAATAATGAGTATAGAAGTTATAGAATGGAAGGTAGACTTTAACATCACACCCCCCCCCCCCCCCCACAACCTACCTGAGTAAAATAATTGTAAATTTTCGAGTCAAATATATTTTAAATTTCAGTTAATCAGAATCAAGTATTTGTTTTTTGGTTGCTTTGGCTTTTTATTATTCTATTTAAACAAAGGCAAAGTCTTTTACGAATAATTCAAGGTCACCGAATTTGATTTTCATAGTTAAAAATTGATCAGAGGGCCAGTTCTTCAAATTAGACATACAAAAAACCATTTCAGTGAAAAGTATTTGTATTATTGTTTTATGTAATATGTTTTAAAAGTTCACTTAAACTCCTTAGTTTGATCAAATAATAATTAGACGATATAATACCTAATATCAGAATTATAATTGTTTTGTATTTTATTTACAAAGCTCGTTTTTTTTTAAACTTTTTGTATATTGAACGTCAAAATATATTGATCTATTTAGTATTTTGAAATTTATGAAAAATAATTATCCTCATAATGAACGATATTTTTACTATAATTGCAAAATATTCGTTTATGTTTCAGTTTGCGTATAAAATATGTGTGTATGTTCATTTGGTTAATGGAAATTATATACTGCTTCTGTTAACAGATGAATGAAAATCTAATATGGAATAAACGGAACCTATATGAGAATCTAAAAATATATTTTTTAAACTATAATGAAAAGCGTCACATATAGAGACATAAGTTAGATATTCATTATTTAACTATTTAATCGATTCTATAACGTAATGAATGATTTATTATCATAAATGATATATCCCGTACCTTTCATTATGACATAAAAGTTTAAAGTTTTGAAAGTTGTTGTAAATAAATATTTAGATAATAGTAATTATAGTTGCAATACATATATGTCCTTGTTTAGGTTATACTATCCAGCCTGCATAAAAAATATTTGTATATTACATTTTTAATGAAAAGTATGTATATATTCCTGAAGTTATAGGGCCTAGTCTAAAAATTAAAATATTATATGGAATAAATAAAGTCTATTTGAGAATTCAACATTTTTTATAAATAAAAACGTCACTTAGGGGGGACATAATATGTTAGATAAACAGACGTCAACTATTTAATCGTTTCTATTGCAGGTTGACCTCTGAATAATAGAACAGTGGGTACTCGCGGCTTTAAATTGTTTATATAAAGAAGTCATACTATGTCGTAAGACACGATTTTAGACAGGAAGGCCATGGCTTTGCCTTTTATTGTGTAATGGATTTTTAAACCGTTTATATTATCTATTATTGTGGAGCCTGGTACAATTTTTGAAATAACGATTTTTCATAAAAAGTTTTCTGCGCGAAATGACCGCATTTTTTATGTGTTTCTTCTTTTGTGATCTATTTTTTTGTTTATTTTTATTTTTTGCTTAAAATTAATATTGTATTGACAGAATTTCTATGTTTGAATTTCCAGACTTTTTTACGTTATTTAGTAACTATTTACATACCTTCGCATTTTTTCTTTCATGTGATTCACATTGCAAACTGTCACAATTTCGTTCCTGTACATCCAAAGTTACACATTAAGATATTTAACCTTTTGCGACGTTCATTTTCAATATGTTCATTTTGGTGCAGTATCATTTCTTCTCTTCTTTCATGTCGCCTTATTCTTTTTTGGGCCTTAGCTACTCTTTTGCTTCTTGCCTGTCCCTCTGCATTTTTCTTGAATTTCTCCCATTCAACAATTATATATGACTGACGTGTTGACCGGATTATTTCTTTCTTTTTAAGCCATTAAGCCTGACTTATCTTTTTGTATCTCAGATCGCTATTTCTCATATTTCTTTCACGTTATTCCCATTCCTTTTCTCTTTTCCGATTTGCTTTCAAAACTTGTACGTGCTTTTCTTTATGTTCTTTCAGTTTCTCTCTCTACTTTATGGTTAGTAGTCGTGTCTTTTCTCGTTTTCGTTTTGCAACGTCTGAGTTTATACCTGCCACTTTTCCAAACTGAAAAACTAGATTTCTTTGGCATTTTATTAAACTAAAGTTTAATAATAAATGTATTGTTAATAAATTAATAATTAAATTGATTCAACAAAAAAAACATAGTAAAATATTTCATACTATTATTCCATGTGGGATATTTTTGTATGATACAAATATGGCATTTTAATTAGTAATAAAATGTTATAGATTCACAATCATTTTGTAAGAGTCATTAATAGTTATAAATTCATAATAAAATATGTAGCCTATCTATAGTGTATGACATAGGCTACACGTAAATTGTAATTATAAGATTTTTACATTTTGTACAGTTATGAAATAGTAAAATATTTTCAATCGTTTATATCAAAGTAATTATAAAACCATTAGTTCGATATAACAATTAAGCAACGTATGTAATATATATATATATATATAAGATTCACTAAAAAGATCATAGTTCATATTAAACATTACATGTCACCGTGTTTTTTATATTATTTTAATGATGGACATCTGTTTTTTTTATATTAGTATATTTTAAATTACACAAAAAATAAGTTCAGTGATTAAGTTCACTCCTATTTGATTCAGTGATGGTTATTAAAATTGAAAAACGCTAGTTGTAAACTATAAAATATGCGTTACATGGGGAAAATATATACACTTCATGTTTGAAAGAATGAGTAAATTGTAGTATTTAAAATAACATAATAAAATGTGACCCATCGGAATCATTGAAGCAGCTCACAAATACTATATGGTTGTAATTTGGTCAATTAGGTCATGAAGATCACAGCGTGTCACATTAAAGAAACTGTTATACAATAAAAATTTAAAAATTCACTTAGTCCCATGACGAAATAAATTAAATATCAGCATCTATTTCTGTAACAGGTAAGAAACAATTTCTCATCGAAATTTAAACTGGGAAGTGCAATTTTTAACTTCATTGAGAACAGTTTGTAATGTTTTATTGCTGTCAATTATTCAAAAAAGAGCTCACTTGAACTATTCCTTATGAATATTATTTAAATTTGTATTATGCAAATAATGCTGTAAAAAATTACATATTACAGTTGAAGAGTTGAAATTTATACCACATATTCTAAATTTTTCCGGGAATCCGATAAAGTATCGATCATCATAAATTTCAAAGTTCATTCTTAGCAACATTATGGCAACCCTTAAAAAAGTAGTAAGCGAGTCAAATTGGAAGAAATGGTCAGAGGTACTCCAATGGCGGAAAGAGATCATTCGAGTTAATTAATTTTAATTTTTCTGGATACGACGCGCTTCAGGCCTGTTTCACCAATCACGCCGAATAAATCTAGTATGGAAATAGGTTTGAAATATACTAGTAGTATGAAAGCGTTATATACATAGATACAATAACTATACTATTAGTAAAATAAAAGTATACTATACGTATAATAAATGTATACTTCTATTAAAACATACGCCAACACAATGTTGCATTCAATTCCATGTACTGTGAAGTTCAATCTATATTATTCTCGTGTCTTACATTATTTCAATTGAGTTTAATACCCTAAAATCCCTAAACTCCTATTATTTACTACTATAAAATCCTTAAACTCTTAAAATGTTATACCATAAAATCCCTAAACCCCTAAAGTTGAATATTCTAAAATCCATAAAATACTAAAATGCTAAAGTTTAATACCTTAAAATCCACAAAACGAAATTTTAACCCAAATCTCTAAACCTAAAGTTTTATAAAACCTAAAACCCAGACTAACAACAAATTAGAAACTATAATGCTCACATCATTCCACAGAAACTTCTCTGCCGGATGTACCGTATCTGCTCGGAATCAAAAGGTCTGCCATCCCCCTACTATCTGGATGTGATCATTCGTGGCGCGATTCAATCTCAACTACCTAAAGATTACATTGATCAGTTGCGTCAGTTGTCCCACAATGGATTCACTGGACAGTGTGATGTCTACCATAATCTGCTCGCTAAACTGGATGAGTCTCAAAGGAACAAAGTTCAAGTTGAATGTCTCAAGACAAGTTGACTAATATAACTTTGTGTTTTATTTTGTCTATTGGGATGATATAGCTATTGTATATGCTATTGATTTATTATTCTATCTGACATATTGGTATGTTTCTGTTATAATATGTATATATATATATATATATAACCTATATACATATACATATACTAATATTAACTTGTGAAATTCAATTTCTGATGTATACCAACCGAATATAATTTGCTTAATAACATGTTTAATTTGACTCGTGATATATGTCATATATGTTATTCATAATTATAAAACCTTGAGAAATTTTACATATTTTGTAAATATCTACAAGTTTTTGGATTTTATTATTTTTTATAATATATTTTATATTATATATATTCGCTAGATATAATTTTGATAATATTTTAAATAAAAGTAATATAATTAGTAATAAGATTCCGATAACGTATCAATTCAACCTTTTTTGAGTGTTGCCGTAACATTCCAGTGGAACAAATTTGGAACTGTTACAGGAACGTTCCGGAACATTCCATTGCCGAGGGGAAGCATCTAAGATTCAAATAAATAAAAGAACTGAAGTAAAGTATCTATTAATTCAAAGAAAGAAATGAAAGAATGTCTAAAAATATTCCAAGAAAGAACTGAAATAAGCTACCATTTTTATTCGGTATATATTTTTTACAAATTGTATTTGGTACAAATTAGTTCCAGTGGTACGTATTATAGGAACATAAACGTTCCGTGGTAACAATTTGGAACCAATTGTTACAATTTATATATATTAATATATTTCTTATTTTTATATTCTCGTATATGTTTCTTCATCGCGAAACTCGATTTATAGGACTAAATTTATTTTCTATTGAAAACAACAAAAATGATTTTTTTATAGTAATATCATTTTTAAGCATAATTATTAAATTTTGATTGTATATGTTGATGACTTAGATATTTTGATGAATTTTAATTAAATATAGCCTAAATACAATAGTTATAATTGAAACGTGAAAAGTATTCAGCGTTTATAGTAGCCTATATGTTATTCAATTATCTTTAGAACAACTAGTAATACTAATTAAAACATTGGGTAGTTTCATACACAAATTACTTTGTGTACGAAACTTTTTTACATGATTTATTTGTTCAATAAAAGTAATAGTTATTTCTTTATACATTGTATAGCGCCAACAATTATCACAAGATAATATGTCAGAAGCACTGCGAAGGGCCCAGAAAGAGGGGTGTTTTCATTTTGGTTTTAAATATACAATAGTAATGTCACTGATAGTACGTAATTAATAAGAAGGCAAAGAATTCCAAATTATTAGCGCAACAACAGAAAACGCGCTGTCACCAAAATGCCGATATTGCGATGTTCGTATCTTCATATATCTTGCTACATTGGGATGATCAATTGTTAAATGTAGATAAGTGGAGCTGTAATGTACCATACAAGTAAGTAAGGTGCTCCTCCATAAGAGATTAAATTTTGTGTACAATAATCATAATTTCGAAATTTATTCTACAGCTGGTCGACAGGTAGCCATAGCAAAGTTTATTAAAAATGGTGTTGATGGTGCTTTACAAATTAGTCGATGTAACCTGCAGAAGCGCAGCTTTATTTAGGATTCGTTGTAATCTTTTACTGTATTTCTTTTAAAGGTTGATATAAAAATAATTACAGCATTAAATTTTAGATGTGATAATCGCATGTATTAAAGTTATCGCTATATCTTGGTAAAAATTGCGCAGTTGTTTCAACTAGAAGCATTTATATTTTGTTAGCATAAGCATACATAGCATGTTTGAATTTCTTTTATTAACTGTATATATTCTTTGTTTAGGACAGATTAGAATGTTTTGGGTAGTATTTGATAACGTTCCTTGAGAAAGGAATCCTTTAGAATGCAAGGATTCCTTACTCATGCATTTCTTTGCGAGATTCCTTCGATACAAGCGATCATCGATAAAGTTTTTTACAATTCAAGCAAACATAAGCATAAACACTATAAAAAAAAATTAAATTTAAGAATACAATTTTCACTTTTAGTTATGCATGTTTTTAGAGGCGAACAACTATTTCTCAGCGAAAAAAGCTCACTACAGCTCACGTAAAATAATATATTATAATAAATATATATATTATTGGTTTATAATTGACTTAACAACGTTTAGTGCAGGCTCAAAATTGGATTTTTAATAATTTTAACTAGTTATATAATTTTTGTACTTCCACAATTGATACATATTTGTCTAAAGTAAATATTCATTAAAATTTATATAATGTTATTTCATAAATAATTTTAAATATGCATTAAATAGTATTATTTAGTTTATCTGTAACACTTGTAATAAACGTGTGCGTTGTTTATGGCGACATATGATTTGCTCTAATTCAAAAATCATGGTGTAATGGGTGTCGATTATTATAAAATTCTTGCGTTGCCTCGCTCTTCAACAAAACTAGAGATACAGAAAGCGTAAGATAATATAAATAATTATTTTGAAATGTTAACTGTCAGAATACGTATTGTTATTAAAGTCTATATTGACAATATTATTGTTGTTAATACAGCAATATTATTGTTGTATTGGAAGCTGTGGTATTATAGTATTACTATTAGTTGTGCATTTTTAGGAAGAGTATAACGTAATATATTACTAAATGCTATTAAAGCTAAATGAATAACATGCGCGTCACCAGGGGGTTTATTGGGTGCGAAAGACCTCCCTTCCACTCTGAAAGAGTTTCCTATTGACATTGTTATTGAGGGCCTCCTCAATAAAGGGGGCCCTATGGCTATAATAAAAGGGTCCCCCTCTAGCACTTCAAAGGGGCTTATTTTGCACTGTAAAGAGTCCCCAGGAGTTCTTCTTTTAGATGCAAAGAAGCTCTTTCTAGTCTTAGAACTGCTTAGTCATACCTCATTAACTATGTCTAGTCTATGACGTCTATAGACTATAGTATTCCCAAAAACTTATATAAATTTGTATAAATATATAATAATGTATAATAATTTCTTAATACAACTTATAAAAAATACTGGGTTATTTTTTGTTATTTCCCTGCCATTCTATATTTATATTTTTAATTCCACGGTAAAATATTTAATAAATTTATTTTATGGAATATTTTTAAAAGGGATATTTGCATGTTATCGTTTATTTCATCATGGCAGTTGCTAATAATTATCCGGTAGTTTCTAAAATGAATTTCAGTGACCTTATTATATAGCAACCATTAACATCCCAACTACAATTCAATTTTTAAAGACACATGGACACAATCCTTTGGGAAGGTTACAAAACTCAAGTGTAATTACCGTCATTTGAATGATAAATACAAAAGATCCTCATAAAATTATAATAGGCGGTATATGTAGTTTGAATATTTAAACATAATTAATTAAAGTCGGTTGTTTATTGAAAATAATTGCAATGCACTCAACACATTTTATCCCCTACAGATTTGTTATAATCATTTTTCTATATTTTAACATAAATTATGATGATTTAAAACTTAATTTTGTCTCTGAAAAATAATAACGAATGCAAAATTTTTAGTTTTTTGTTGTTCCATTTTAAAGTGTATACGCGTGGCTGATTCCACAATAAAAAGTGTATTTTGAGTTTTATTAATCTATAATAACAGGGGCGGATCCAGAAAATAGTTAGGGCGGTGTCCCATTTTATAATAGTCGCATTTACTATACTATGTTTTCATACAAAAAATAATACACAAAACGGCGCTTGTAAGTAAAAGAAATAGGCGCCGAGCGGCGATTATTCTTTAGGGGGGTGTCCCGGGACACCTCGGACACCCCCCTAAATCCGCGACTGAATAATAATATCAGAATGTACAATTACAAAACTGTGACAATGTATTATTAATGACTTGTTTTAAAAGGCTATTCATTTACGTTTAAATGTTAACTAATTTAAATATTACTAGAACTATTGATGGCAACCACGTAGCCAGGTAAATGATTTTAATTTGTTATTTGTATTTGATAATTGATTTATTAGAATAAAGTTATTACTACAAGACTGAAGACGTCTTGTTACATGGTGGCAGCTGTGGGATGATTTAAGTAATAATGAAAAAATTGAAGGTTAACAATAACTGCGGTGTAAGTACTAAGTACTCATAAACTATTTTAATTTATGCTATACGCAAACCAAAGCAGTCGGAAATGACTTCAAGCGAATTTTGTCTTCGCCACCCCAAAGTTTGGACGTCCAGCATAAAAACATCGCTGACAAATGGCTCAAGTTTAAACGTACCTGGGAAAGTTATTTTATGGCAACCAAATTGGATAAAGAACTTGATGAAATACAAGTAGCCACTTTGCAAAAGGTAATTGGGGAAGAGGCAAGAGAATTTTACTACACTTTTCAATGGTCTGAGGATGGCGAAGATAAAATCATAACATCTGTATTAAACAAATTTACTGAATATTTTCAACCCAGAATAAACATACCATTCGAACGATTTAAATTCAACAGGCGAATGCAAGAGCCAGAGGAAACTTATGACCAATACAAAACAGAGCTCAAAAAATTAACAAAAAACTGCAATTTTGAGAAAATCACACCAGATGAAATCTTGAGAGATAAACTTATATTTGGTATCCA
>JAUZND010013897.1:0-27927 GCA_034780555.1 Coelogynopora nodosa | reverse complement strand
GTTTTCGAAGAATTTTACATTGATTTTGTAATGGCTAAAGCGTATGTACAACATAAATTTAACATTGGGGCCGACTATTTAATATTATATTATATTAAGGTTAGCCTATCTCCAACCTTCAATCCTTTTTTTTAACATTAAATATATCTATTACTCATATTTAATTAATGGCTGCGCGCCTACTCATGTACTCGTGTAGTATTTTTATCCCTAATAAAATTAAAAGGTGTGGTTTTAGATTGAAAAGATATATATATATATATATATCAATTAAATAATTATATAGAGACATGTAAGCATTTTATTCCAATTTTAAGGTTTCAAAAACTCTCTCGTAATGATTTTGTCACATACCCAAGCCGGAATTACATGAATGCGCGATACACCCAATGTTTAATATTTTCAAATAAGTAATAAACAATAAACGTAAAAATGGTTTTCCTTAACAAATTACATTTGTAGAAAAAAATCTTATCAAATTTACAAAAAGATCTCATCAAAAATGTAACTAAATTTACAAAAAATGAGTAATTTATATATATAGGTAAAATACTGCGAAAATTGACTGGTCACTGAAATTTAAAATAATTATTTCTTTAATATCATCTCAGAACATAATAATGATAGACTGATTATAGAGAATAAAAGGTATATACACATTGAGACTAAATTAAAATGATAACTGTTAACTATTGGAGGACTACGAGTCTGTAGTCCATACAAATTTTGATACAACTTCGAATATTCTCCCTTCCCCACATCATAATAACATTTTTTAAATCCTTTTAAATATTGCATGTCTATCAAAAATTAAGTATACATGTACATACAAAAAGTAAAGCCAAAAAAGAAATTCAACCAATTAATTTTCAAACAATTTTCGTGTTCTTCACCTAGTAAAAAAATTATTAAAACAAACAGAACACAAACATTTGAATTATAGCGATAAATATGTTGTATTGAAAAAAAAAATGTTACCCAAAAATGTTCTGCTCACATATACTGTACAACAATAAGAATACTAATAATAGAATAGTCTCGAATCGTAACAGTAATTAAAACACTTACTACGATTGATTTGGTCGGCAAAAACGACCAGTTTAATAGTACACGAGCAACCCGTCTCGAGGAATACGCAAATCTTGCAGAGAAGACCGATTTTACTGCCGCAGTGAGTCACTACCATATCCTGATAGTTCACGCAACCATAGTAACGGCAACAGTATGCTATCATAGCCAAGGACATCACAATCAAGAATACGAAACCCTGTTTGGGGACACGAAATATTTATTGCGTGTTTTTAAAGGAGTAAGTTAGTTACAGTATATTATAGTACCAACACGAAACGGAATAAATTACAACCATTCAAAAAACAATTTAAATAAAAATATTATATTTACCCTGAGCAATATAAAATGTGTGCAGTATTCATAACTCTATATTAAATATATTTTGTGGGAATTCAGTGATAATTGAAAATAAATAAAACTTTCAAGTCATTAAAATGACGTAAATGTTTCTATCAAAATGTAATACATTTGGAAAACACATATATTTTGACCATTTTTGACAATTTAAACTAATCCGCAATATTCCTTTTAACCGTTTAACTGTTTACATTTTTAACTTATCTGAATATACATAATTATAACTTCTTGTAAACCATGAATTAAATGTTTTATTACTAACAAATTTCATAACTTCACTAAAAAAGTTAAGTAGTTTATTATGTTTTCCAAACCATTAATAAAAATTATTTCTAAATTTTGTAATTATATATTATTATGTGTTTGCTTGCTTACGTTTCAAATAGAATTGTGGCCCATACAAATGTATACAATTGTAATAATTGTAATAATTGTAACAATTGTAAAAATAATAATAGGGCCAATTATTACAACCTTCAATTACAACCAACTTCAATTATCAAAGTCGACAATTTAGCCTGTTTTTCTAAATTATCGGATATTTAACACCTGTTTCTTTTACTTAACAGCCACGTAAACACAATTTTCGTATATTTCGTAATTTATCCCATAATGAATGGCAAGAGCCGCTGCATCGATATTCGCCATACAAAACATTTGTTTATTTAGAACATTACTAAATTCTATGCTCAAATTGCTAAATTGCTAAATTGATCATTGTAGTCTATGATAATATACCTCCACAATGCACTCTCAATATCCTATTTTCTGTAATATAGTTAGAAACTATTATTTTAAAAAAGGTTGTTTATAAGACAACCTATGCAATGTTTATTGTTTATCCTTTCATCGTTTATTCATACATCATGACTATTGCTTATATAAGTTTTTAATTATTAACAGAAAATAATAATCATTATAATTATTATGTTCTACAAAATAGCACGCGCAATACATCTTGTAATGAAGATAGTAGCCATGGCATTAATAATTGTTTTTTATATTTAATATAAATAATATCTATTTACATATACATTAACTCATTTGAATAGTTATCAGTGGAAAATTTTTACGAAACATGTAATATTAATTGAATTATATTATATTATATTAGATTATATTATGGGAATTCAATAGTGAGATAGAAACAAATTTGCCTCCAGCGCGCAGAGAGTGAATAGAAAATGAGTAATTGATACAATTATATATAGAATGCCATTAAATATCCATTAAAGTCAATAGTATAGTATATTGATATTTTGAGAATTGTACTTTAATTTCTCGAAAATGACTTCAAAAAATATATATTTATCTAACGATTTAAGAATCCTAAGACAGATAATTACCCTGCATAGAATGCATCATCTTAGAATATACAATATGATCAAGGACGGATCCAGAATTTTCAGGTAAAGGTAGCGTGACTTAGCCCCAAAAATATTTAAAGTGAAATTTTAAAATTCAAAATTACCATAATTTCTTTCTAATTTTTGCTTATCATCAAAAAGTATTCACTTTTAAATATACTGCATTTTGTTCATAAATATTGAAATGAGAAATTAAGGATATTCCTAAAAGTAATTTTTTTCATAGGTAGAAAGAGGCGTTAAAAAATTTGGCATAAATTGTAATTATATATAAATTAACTGTAAAGAAATATAGAATTGTTCGTGAAACTATGGCACAAAAATGCAATAATTAGATTGAGTAAAGAATAGTTTGAAAAACTGGCACTTACACAAGTTATGCAATTTCCTATTGTCGTATGCAAAATGAGAAAAGTAAAGAATAAAATTGGAAATATATTATTATTCTAAAATTTAACTTCGTTGCTTCATAACAACACCCCTGTTATCGAACCAGGTTTATAATTTTCTAGTGTATTTGTTTTGGAGTAGAAATGCGGCACTTTTTGCAAAAAGAGGACAAAATAATTTGTGTGGTCAGGGGTAGAGGTCAATCATAAAATTACACCTTTTGATAAAATACAATTTGAATAAGCGCAGTCTAAAGGTGGAAAAAGTATACATAACGAAATTATCAAAATACAAGCAACGTAAGCTTTTTGTTGTAATTCACAGATTAATTGATACGTTTTGTAGATATCGTTATCTGGTTCATTAAATTTTGCACTATTTATTTAATTTTTATTTAATTAATTTTTAAATATATATTTCGGTTGATATATAGAAATGTAACACTACATTAAAAATAATACTAATTAACTATAATCTTATAATGAACTACTATACTACATAACGAACTACATTATATAACGTTACGAACTATTATACGTAATGGTTTTCATAATAATCGGTCGTCATTTGCTCACCAGACACCACACAGTCAGTGTACAAAATGTACTTTTTTATATAGATATTACACAAATTACACAAATTACATTGTTCTATTTGTATATAGACAGAATGTATCAAATTTAACATGAGCTATATATACATAGTTTAGTTCAAAACTTACCGCCATCAAGAGTAATGCATTCCACAGACCGCCAACTTCATAAACAGTGCGAGGGAAATTGAGTAGTCCCATTCCAATGGAGACATTTGCCATAATGAGGGCCCCACCAATCCAGTTGATTGCACCTGAAAGCAGCATAAAAAAGTATAATTCTTTCTAAAAAGACTAGGCAATATAATATACAGAGAGAGAGGTTCAATGAAAATGAATTAATTATGACTATTAAAGAAGCATAGGGTGGATACAGTTGGGGGTGGGGGGGGGGGGTATAAAGGGGGTCATTGCCCCCCTGAGAATTTTGAAAGTTTGTTAATATTTGTTTTTCTATAGATATTCGTTTATTGCAAAGTATTATACTTACACGTATTTAATAAATATCATCTAGTGAGAATACTTCAAACTCGAAAGATTTTTAAAATATCTGAATTTCTTAAAATGTGAACACCTCTTTCGTATAATATTGTCCCATATTATGCAATTCTTGAAAATATCCCTGAAAAGTGCTAAAATATATGGACCATAATTATTTTTCATATAATATTTATAACGTAAATCAATCATTTACTTCTTTGACATAATTCAATATTTTAATCATAAAATAATTAAATACTATAAAATGAGACCATTTATATATATGTATCTAAAATTCATTCCTGGACTATTCAATATATTTATTTCATTAAGTTTTTTTTAAATTATTTCTGATATTTAAATACATTTTTAAAATCACAATCTAATTAAGAAGATAATTTGATTTATTATTACTTTCAAATGGTAATATATTCAAAGGAATTGAAGTAATGTATTGTATTAAAATTTAGGCAAATAACTGTCTAAATTAACTGAGAGAACTGTCAGGTGAAATATTGTCGTGTAGAACTGCCAGTGAGAGTTACTGATACCCACATGCTTAACATTTCACTGTGGGCCATCTACAATTGATGGAATCTATCAAAAAGAATATACGTATTTTAATCATTTGTTCTATAATAAGTAACGTCACTTAATGCTTTTTTCAAATTTAATATTTAAATACATATATAATAATATTTATCTACAACGCATATCTGTATATACATTACTGTGATAGTTTTATATGAAATACATTTTGTAGAAACTGAATAAGTTCATTTTGGCTAGCATTTTCAATAAGTAAAGTGATGAATTTACAAATACCGTCAGAAATATTGAACTGATTAGATTAGAAATACATCACAACTGGTTGTAAGACTGTAAAAATTATTTTAAATATATCAAAATTTCGATAAAAAGGTTATAGTTGGATTTCGACTCAAATTTGTAAAACCTTTAAAATAACTTTTTAGATATTTTTATTAAACAATATTAATATACTGAAATTATATATTATATTTACATTATATTTCTAATATATATAATTTAATGTATAACATATAAAAAATGAAATAATGATTATTATTATTAATGCATTTGATATTGGTCACCATGAACTTCTTCCATATTTGTTTAAAATGACGGAATCAAATTTCAATTTGATACTTATATAAATATTAATTTTTGTTGGTGTATTTAATAGATTACCTGCTCTGGAGGAAAACGCTCGCGTAAAAATCGAACTGTTTATCATCGAAGCACCAAAAGAACTATCTTCAATATTGACCGCAGCGGGCTCTGGACTGATGGCTCTATATTCTGAAGATGAACAGTCCAGCTTTACCTCAATTTCATTGGAATTCTCAAAATCGTTTGCGGGAAGAGAACTTGGCCCAACACAGTTGGACGCAAATCTATCAGAAGAACCCCTACTCGAATCCATCATAAATAAGGCCGGAATTGAAAATTATTAAATACTAAATCTGCACTATTTCTGTGACGGATAATAAATGTATGAAAACGAGGTATTTCGACAAATGTTATGAAATTTTTTCTGGCTGCTCTCTAATAAGGAAATTGAGGAATTTTAGGTTCCTCATTTACCAATCTCAACTTGGATCTAAGTTACAGTATTCGGAATTTGTCTACTATCCAAGGCTACTGTATATCATTCAAACTGTCATCGGTTGGCTTAAGCAATGCTGCCTTATATTATATAAATGAAGTAATTGTTTATACCAAGTTACCTGATCGGAACCATCGCCAATGTTGACACAAGCAAGTACTATAATTGTGCAATGCATATACACTAATATGTGGTCACACATACATCCTTATTGTAAACCGAACAAATTGTTTTGATGTGAACCATAGCATAATAATTTCAGATAGATAGATACTATATTTGTAATAATTGTTTATTAATAATAATAATAATAATAATAATTGTTTACTAAAATTAAAATGTAAAATGGGAATCAGTGGACAGAAGTACATCATGTTACGTACGATCAGTCTAATATACGTAATGATAATATCAATAATAGCTATGTTAAAAAAAGTTCTATAAATACTATTTTGTTCAAATGAGTGAATAGGATTCAGAAATAATGTTTATATAGTGTATTATTGTAGTTTAATTATTTATTTTTTCATTCATTTACGACAGTAATTCCTATTTTTTGGGTTGGAGAATGTGAAATTGGTCATTTACTTTAAGCTTATGTTTTTTGAGCTTCAAAACCCTGTGAGGTCGAATTAAACGTTTACATGTCTCTACAATCGCTCAGGACGATCGGATTTTGATACAATTTGTGCTATATAATACACAAAGTAGTGTGGGTAATAAGATGACTTCTTGGGAAACATAGAAAATAAAGAGCTTTTTGGAATTCAACACGTTTAGAATAACAATGCAATTAATCCTATTTAGTCGTACCATTATATTATTACAATTGGTGGATTGTAAAATTCGAGAAGATGATCGAAACAGTTTCGTTGAATTAGACTATGGACATTCCAAGTGAAAGTTTAAATTCAATTGTGAGTTTTACCTTGATTATTACTTGTATATTTCTCTTAAAAAATTGATTTCAATGTTTTTTTAAACTTCCGACGAAGGTGCTTGTTCAGATTTTCTGTGTAGATTATAAAGGTTGTTAGTTGAAAATAATAAACCTAACTTCTTTTAACTAAAATATTATTAAGAATTTGTATAAACCATTACAGAGCTTACCTTCCCTGTTGGAGAACGCTTGCATAACGGTCGAACTGGTGATCATAGAAGTATCCTCTACCTGAGCGTGTTCAAGGCTGCTGGGGTGATCTTCTAGGGCTGAATGCTCTGACCTTGCCACATTGGCATTGGTGCTTTCAAAATCGTTTGTGTGAAGCATACTTGTGTTAGGGGTGACTTCGATAGATCCAAATGTAACGTAAGAAGTTCTGTCCGAAATATCCATTGTTAAATATGCAAAAAATTCTGAACCATAAACAAATATTTAAAAATCGATTATTTCGATGTGTTATTACAGAGTTTTGGAACGAAATTCTCGCTAAGTTTGTAATAAATTTTACTGCAGAAACTAATTTATAACTTAACTGATGTTATGTTCCTTGTTTATCAAGCTGAGCATATTTATATAGTTGTCGGTACTTCATATTGTCTGGCATGCTATTCCAAGAGTACACTTCAACCGTCATCCTTTATTCAACTATCATCCGCATTGTATTGGTTTAAATTATACAATGTAGGTATGTAAATGATTTAATTGTGTATAACAAGTCAACTTGAAATGAGGTTCACCAATACTGTTTTATTCCTATTATATTAGTGTATAGGACCTACATATGTTTAAATATATATTTTCTAAATATATATTTTCTAGATACAACCTATTCGATTGTCTATATTAGATCTATAGATCTATTTTTGCAATTACAATTTCTGTTTTTAGAGAATAAATAAAAAATAGGTCAAACTAATTCCAAATGAGACTTCAACTCAAAAAAATTTCAGTGAACTCATTATTATAAGCTAACAAACCTTTTTTGAATTTACGGGTTTCTATAAATTGATATCCATTGAATATAATTGTTTCTGATTTGTTTCAAAGGTTTAGTTCTTAATATATGTCTTATATAATTTCTATATAATTATTCCTATCTTAAGGACTCTCATTTTCTATAAGTTACATGAATTCATCAATTTTATTTATACGGCATGTTTTCGGTGTATACTTCTAATTAATATTATTGAAAATAATTGTTGCCATACGTGCAGGTGGGCACAATCATACTTTACATGGATGTCAATTATATAATATATGACAACTAAATGTAAAAAAATATGTAGATGTAAATGATCCATACAAGATTAAGAATGTTTTTGCATGATCATGGACGATAGATGCAGTCTATGAAAAAATAAGTCTACGTTTTTCGGGACTTAATATTAAATTATTAAATAAATATTTATTATTAAATATATCATTAAATTAAATTAAATGGAAATATTATTTAATTACAAATATATAAATTTATTAGAAAAATATATTAATTACATTTATACATATGACTGGTATTTGTTACCTCTTTGGATAGCCTATAATTTCTAAAGGATCTCTTTCTAGATAAAAAGTACTGTTTTCAACAGGCACATATATTTTAAAATGACCATTTATACTCAATATATATTTCATAATGAGAATGCCAATTAGAATTACTATATATTACCTATAATCTGTTTTTTTACTAAATCGGTTGCTATACTACATAAATGTAAACGCACCATTTTTTATTGGTCCATGACTATATTTATATATCACAAATGATACATTAAGTTATCATTAAATTATGAAAAAAAATTAAAACTTCCATAAAACTTAGAAAATATTTAAAATATAACACAAGCATTTGACATATAGAGTATAAATAGCTATCAGAGAAGTTTTAAAATATTAAGAATGTGTAATTGCTACAATTTAGTAGTTCAAAAACTAGTTTAAAAGATTTAGACATTTAAAAGGCAAATAAAATTAAATAATTCGTTATTGGCCTCATAATGCGCAAAAGAAAAAAACATAATCAAGCCATCGAATAAAGAAGACCTATATAACATTTAACCCTATAAACCAGGGTATCAGTCATATCCATCATACCCGGGTTAATCATATCTAGCAAAAGAATGTGCTGTACAGCAGTATCGATTTCCATAAGGAGAACAAAAGGTCATAACCTTTTATATACAAATTATCATATTTTTATTTTAGTTTATATAAAGTTTTAGAAATAAAGTAATAATATTTTTCAAAAATAAAACCAATAGTTCCAATATGTCTGTGATGAAACATTCTGTGTATGCACTGGTGTTTTGGGAACATACTAAAGTGATTGTGTTGCGTAATATTATTATATATTGTTATCTCTAGTTCTAGAGATAAGAATACATTATTTAATGGATACTACCGTATAGAGGCTGTTGAAGCTGAACATGAATCTCGTCAGGCAGAATTAATTATTTTGAAAGAACAACATGTTTCTATAGAAAAGTCGACTAAATCCACCACAAACCCATTAAATTCAATCATTTTGCAACAGTCACTGAAAATAGAACAAATGAAAGCCAAAAATCCACGAAAATTTGGCGTTTCACATGGGATTCCTGAAAATAATGAAACGCTAATCCAGGAAGTTATTGTCAAATGCGGATCAGAGTTAGACGCTTCGTATATTTCAAAAAGACTTGGCAAAGCAGAAACACACAAAATTCGCCACATCATAATAAAATTTAACAATTAAAATCAAAAAGTGAACGCAGTAAAAAAAAAAACTCAGACATTTTAAGAACTGATGAACGCACAAAATGTATTTTTAAATTATGATGAAATCCAAATCACTGAGGCAGAAAACAAGCGTTTGCGAACATCAAAGAAGATGCTGATTGAACAAAATCCAGGAAAATCTGTAAAATTAAACAAATGCAAGCTTTTCCCTGATGACGCAGAAATTGACTTCTTTATTATAAAAAAATAAGGATTTCTGTTAAAAGGGAAGCTAAATGCTGCTAATACTTTAAAAAAAGCGAGAATAATAAAAATCGAAAACCAAAACAAATCATATATATTATCCTTCTATATTTGTAAGTAATGCGCGCTCCATAAAAAAATTCATTGAGTTATATACCACTACTAATTCCCAAAACACCGACTTAATGGTGATAACTGAATCATGCAAAATTATCTTCAAATGCCCTTTACATTAAAAATAACTACAATCTTCTAAGAAATGACAGACAAAAGAGACCTGGTGGAGGAGTTTGTGTATAACCTGCAAGAATATATTAAGTTTATACAAATAAACACAGATATTATAACAGCCCAGCACTGATTGAAATTATATGCATATTATATCTCCTTCACTCAAAGCAAATCTTATCATCCATCTATATTCCCCCTTCTTTATAGGCGATGCAAGTAACTCGACGCTGATTGGTTGAGCCAGTTGTCATTGGCGAGAAAGGATAAAGAGACAAGTGTTTAGCTCAGTTTCAGACGAACCTCAACTTATTAATAACTACATGATTAATTTACTGGAATACTCACTTTTAAAGAAACCCGATTTCACAATTGTTCTTGCAGAAGATTTTAATAGATTTGATATGACCGATATCAGTTATTATTACAATTTAATTTCTAACTCGACTCTAAGCAACTCGAGAAAGCAAGCGCTATAAGAAGATCAAATATGTATTTCTAAAACTAGAAACCAAAACTATTTACAATCAAACGTTAGTTTCCCTCTATCATCTTCAGATTCATCTTCAAATCCATTAACATATCTATTCAATATGATCGTCATAAATATGAATTTTCATACTCTTTTGGAAAACTCTTGTTATACAGCTACCCAAAAATCAGAATTCTGACTTAAAAGACTTAAGATTAATATCTTTACTTGATATATATGTTCTAAAATCTTTGAAAAATTATATACCACAAACTGAAAGCTATCTTTATTAGTAAGTATCATATGGTTCTCACCAATACGGTTTTAGAGAAAACTCCTCAACAACATCCGCTTTATTACATGTACAAGATAAGACATTAAAAAAATATAGATAATCGGACAATTTAAGTCTTATCTTTAACAGCTTTTGATTTAAGCAAATCCTTTAATATGATACCGCATCAAAATCTTGTTTTGTCCCTTTTAAAGACGAACATACCACGTACGAGGAATTATCTCCCTTATTCAAGAATATCTGTGGGACAGAAAATAGCTAGTCCATTTGGAAAATGTTAGAGACAGCTCATTGGCTGCTGTTACATCAGGGGTCCCTCAAGGTGGCTGCCTTTCTTGGGAAAAATGATACCCTGAACACAAAATGCTATTAAAATGATTGGTCTTACTTTTAATCACAAATTGAACTAATCTTCACACAGCTTTTAAGAATCACAAAAACAATAGGAAGGAAAAGCTATCCTATCCGCGCTCTGAAACCTTACCTACAGTAAATACTAATCAACTTTTTACAACTATACTATGCAAAAGTCCGCAGCATAATTGAATACGTATCTCCCGTAATGGTTGGAATCAACGAAAAATAAGCAAACCAACTGGAAAAAATTCAAAAAACAATATATTTTCCAAGCCCACCAGTTTCAGCTTCTTAAGATTCTTTAGATTATAGGCGCAAAAATTAAGCTAAAAACTGTATCAAAAAGCATTCAAAGACACAATAAATCCAAAAAATCATTTCATTTCTACGCAATTTTGTAAATCATACAGACACCACCCTCAAATTCTTCATCGCGCTTCATCTGTCATGCCCTACACTACTTACTTAATAAATAGTAACAAATAAAACTTATAAAAAATTAAAGGTTACGTCATATGCACACAACCTTATTTAGCGATTGTAACATCTTACATACTTATCATATATATATTAATTGTGTTTTTAAATAATTGTTAACATATATTACTACTACTAAATGTATTTTTGTACATATATTACTATTATATCTTACTACTTATGTACTATTTAAAAATAAAATTTTTATTTGCACCATAGCTTCCTATTCCTGGTGCTTTTTATACAAGTATACGCTTATTATTATTAATATGTAGTATTACATACTTTTGGGTAAAAATATTACGTTGATATATTATCTTTTTGTTAGGTTTTTTTATCGTGCTTTTTTGGTAGCCTTCCTAACAGTTGACGATATATTTTAACATTTATATTGTCGTGTTTTACTTGTATTTCAAAAATACAATGCAAATATCTATTGATAACTATTTATTATAAAGTAACTAGGGATGTGCTGAAATGGTATTTAATAGAATGGAATTCTAAACCAAAGGAAAACTACTGAACAATGTTAGAAAGTGGCAAATTATAAATGTAATAATAATAAAAAGGTTTATATTTCGTATATTACAATACAGTCAATAAACTTTTATGAGACTGAAATGACGTATATAGAAAAGTTCAGCTGTCAAATTATTATGAGTATTTTGTATCATACAGTACAATATATACAACAAACTTTATGACGCAGTATAGGCCTAACAGTATACCTATGAAACAAAATAAAAGAATGAATGCATAGAGCTGCTATACCTACCCTAATTATACATAATTTCATATTGTGTTCTATAACACACAATGAAATATGGGTGTTGTACACTTTGACATTAAATAAATATAATTATTTTATTTATACGATCAATAAATACTTCCTGCAACACTTACTTCATACAAAAAATATCATTTTGGATATTACATTCATGAAATCAAAAGAATAGAAAGCCGATGCACTAACACCGATAAAAAGATCACACATGTGGCTAACTTCTAGAAAACTCTCTTTACAAATATATTTTTACTTTAAATAACTAGTTGTTTTCTGGTAGTTTTCTATAGTTGCCCCAATAACACAATAAACATCATCAAGTCAGTAAGCAAAAAGGAAACACAATATCAGAGAGAACAAAAAGGGAACATATTTCAATTTCCATATATTTATATATATGCAACCAAATTTATAAAAAATATAAAGCAATTTTATATCTGAAATCTTAAACATCCGTCTCAGTAGAAAATTATTCATCATTAAATAAGCTCTCAACCATAGTCATCACAAGCAATGTAATATCTCCGACTGTCCTCTAATAACCAACAATTCAATCTATTGTACGTTATGAGAAATAGTGTTTATCAGATATGATACCATAAGTACAATGATATTTACATATAGTAAGTAGGTACCATAAGATACCTTACATACATGCATTCATACGAAGAGTATATTTCAACAGCGCCAACAGTTCCATCTATATAAATAATTAAATAGTCGAAGAAATATTCTCCACAACTATATTTTTGCTTGCAATACCACATACAATAACTTACTATTTAAGGAAGCAATGCTAATTGAGAATAATAAACTCTAAATAAATTCAAAAATTGAGTGTAGAGAACATTTACCTAATAATTTTCGCTTAATATTTATTTATTTATTAATTATATATATAGACTTGTATAGGCATACTTATTAATGTGTTGACTCATTACTAATGAACGTATTAATTATTCAATTATCACATTAATTTCAATTTCAAGTTGCCTATGTTTTGAAAATATTCTTCAAACTGTGAAAACTATTTTTTGTATCTTTGAAAATAACGTTATTACGCTGAAATATAAGATTAATACATATTCGCAACCAGATTACATAATGTCAACTATACTTAACAATGATAAAACAATGTTAATGGTAAGTAAATGAAATAAAAAGTTTGAGAACATGAGAATAAAAAATAAATGTATACGTCTAGAGGTTCGAATTACACAGTAATATTAATATTTTTGTAGCATAATATTGCAGAGAATGTAAATGTTGTCATTGATAGCACAATAAAAGACCTTATATGACGAATGATTACTTCCGCTGTAATGTTTTATTCAGTCCACTCTCTTTTTTTGTCAAACAATATTTATAAGAAGCTGTACTTGAATAGTATAATAGTGAATTTGAAAATATAGTTCGTTATACTTTATTACAGGTAATAATGTACATTATATTGTATAAATTGATTCAAGCCCTTTTAATGTAACTCCTTCATATTAATTTCACTGCAAAACATGCTCTCAAACCAATCTTCTAGAATTTTTTAATACATTTCTCCGCGCACATAATCCAAAGAAATATAAATAGAGAAATTTAGAATTAAGAATTACAAAAAAAACTATTTTTAATGAAAACACGTATCCTTCCACGTATGTTACTATATATTATAGATTACGAAGTAAAGTTATATGTTTTTATTGACGAAATAATTTAATAATAATGTTTTACTTATAAGCATAGCGAATGCTTCTTTCAATAGTCACATTCTTTGAGAGGCGTATTATTGAACGACAGCATTCTCGTGTTTGATGATCAGTCACATAAAATGCCAGCTAATTTCTCATGGTGGAAGACTGTTGCTCCGGGTTGATTATTAGTAGCCATTAAACAGCACTTAGCACACATAAATTGCATGAGAAAATACTGTTTGTCATTTTTCTAGCGAGAATAGTTCCGGTAAGACATCGTTTCTTTCATTTGTATTTTTTATAAAGATTTTAATTTATATTTATATATTTTTATATATTACTTATATCTATGAAGTCTAATTTTGTAATTGTATCTGTTATTTTAATTTTTTATGAACTTTAAAATATTTATTACAAAATCTGTTTTAGTTTTTCAGATAATAAAAATATATTTTACGTTTTAATTTTTAAATTTTTAATAATTTTTTTGTCACGAATAATGAAATATATACTTAATTATTTATGTGACAAAATGCTGAATACGTTTTTTTAAATAATTAGGAATTGTATTTTTTTTAATTTACATTATTTATATTTACATTACATATATATTTAAATAAAATTTAATAATTAGCTACAAATTAATTTAATTAATCAATTCTTTTTTGTTAAAAAAGTTATATTTTAGAATATAATGTTAAGCACATTATAAATTATGATAAACATAATAAAGTTTAAACACACAATATTAATAAAACATAAATTTATGTTATTTAATGTAATTTAATTTTAGTCATTAAGCATATTTAATGTGTTTTTTTAATATATATGGAAAACCTTTAAATCTAATTGATCCTAATTTACGAATTCATGATATATACAATGAAACATATTATACTTATAGTATCAAATTAAACCTTTACCATTTCCTAATTTATATAGAAGCATCCCCAGAAAAAAATTAAAATCTTTAAAAAAATTAAAAATTGAAAAAATTTGTAAAATAATTTGTAAAAACAATTCAATTATTAAAGAAGAGTATACCGAGAAATGTATAATAGAAATTTTTTTAATATATATTGAGATAATTTTAGTAAAATAATTTTGACTTGCACAAATATTTATAATTATTTCACATTATCAATATAATTTGTGTTATATACTTGTATATTTTATTATTCGACGTTTCACTTTTTCTGACCAGCACGCAAATTCAGTGTTTACTCAAAAAACAGCAAATGGAGCCTCGTGTAGCTCGACGAAGAAAGAGCGGAGTGAAGCAGAAGATCAGTGGAAGCTTTAGTCGAGAAACCCGTTCTCCCCAGGTGATCTATTCTGGCTCTCCAGTTGTCCAGTACGATGGAAATGTCCTAAATTTCAAGTCAAAGCAAGAACCTCTACAAAGAGTATCGGACAGCAGCAAAAGTTCCACTCCCTCGCCAATAGTGTCGACCGAACTTAAACTGTGGAGCGATCGCGACCGCTCACCAAGCAGCAGAAACTCGTCACGGAACAGTGATCCCGTTTCTCAAGAGGACAGGGAACTATTCCAGATTATGCAGCGACCAGCTTCTCAGGAGATTCTTTTTACTGTTCCACAGTACGACAGTTGGCGAATGATAGATACTTTGCCAAAGCGGAAGGGAATCCTAATCGGGGGATCTGACGCGAATCAATTTGAAATTGAAGAAATGCGACGAAGTAATGCGTCCAACCGATACATTCAAAGTAGCCCATATTTTGGGAAAAGACGCGAAATCACACAGTGGGATATTGCCTCTGATAGTGGGATTTCGGAGCACATGGATTCTTGGGATTTAGCCGCAGCTTCACGCTATTCGCTCGCCGATTACAGTGACAACTTTCTCTATCATGGCGATCCTGTCGAATTAATCTTGTCAAAGCCAGGTTCCTCCCAATATGACCAATACTCCTTCGAAGATTACACCTCAACTCCCTGGCATGTCAAACGCCTCAATGAAACCAATACACCAATGTCTCTACTCTATCCAGAGCGTATAGACTCGCCTGTTGGGTACAAACGCTATCTGTACATGTCCACACCAACCCTTCCGGAACGAAAGAGAAACCTAACTGAGGAAATCGATCTAATCCGCTGCAATGATGTCGTGCAGATTCGAAAACGCAACGAAACGCAGGGACTCGAAAACGGAAAGATTATCAATAGTTTCGAGGAGAACAGCTCAATGGAGCCCTACCGCTATGAGCCGTACTACTATGAAAAGAGGGACATTAGCTATTCTGATTACATGCGTCCACGATCGCCGCTGCCCGTCTATTACGCTCCGCCAACGCCGCAGCCCGTCTATTACGCTCCGCCAACGCCGCAGCCCGTCTATTACGCTCCGCCATCGCCAACATGGCAGAAACAAAGCACTGCGGAAGAGCCGTATCACGAGGACAGCTGGGTTGTGTATCACACGATCCCGTACTATGTACCGACCCCGGAGGAGAAGTATGAGATCCCCAATATGCCCAGCTTTGAGAGCACCTACACCTCGAGTCAAAAGCAAGTTGTCAGTATGCCGCAGTTGCCAGTAATCACAAAAAAGGAGATCGCCTACTCAGATCTATCTGAAAGAAGTAATGTTACAATTTACTTTTATTGCTTAATATTATTCCAAAATGTTTTTCAAAAATTTTATTTTATGGATCCACTTATTTTCAATTTTAATTTGTTTGTAATTATGGTATTAAAAGAGTGGTATGGTAAGTTGTTATACACTATTTTATAATAGCTTTCTACAACTTACAGTTTACTTTATACTTTTTGTTTCGAATATTTATCGTATTTTGAGCAGAAATTGACATTCAAATAATGACAAGCTTGTTTAAAAAGTAATTTTCTAAAACAGTAAATTTTCGATTTCTTTGGGTTTATTTCTTTCACAATATTTTTTTATATTTACAATAATTTTGACTACATACAATACAATGCGAAATACTATATATTGTGAGTATTTATTAGTAAAGTAAATTATATATAATGAAGCATAATTTTATGTTGAAATTATATTTTTGAAGTATAGACATGTTCAGTAATCTATAAAAATTATTGAATGCATATCAAACTGTTGAGGACACTATTAAACGAATTTTCTTCTTCTAAAAGTCCCTTTGTGAATTGATCAGTTGCACTGGATACTTTTATGTATTCGAATTAAGTTTAATAAAATTAATGAAAAATATTTATTTCAAAATCCTACTAATAATAAATTTTTATTTGCAAATTTTAAATACATTTGTGAACATAATAATTATAAAAGGTTGTTAATAAAAGTATATGTTGACATATAACTATGCAATGATTATATAATGATTAATCATAAACTAAAAACGAAAGCCTAATCGAAACTACGAGTCACAAAACAGATAGTTTTGTTCACTTCGAAGATCGCGTCAAAATTAATTCCGAACTTTAGCTATATTTAATATTTTCAATTTGAAATTGAGACACAAAGATTTTATCTTCAACATCGAACTCTATATACACCTAAACTATATTCGATTGGAGAGAAACCAAATTTAGTCGTGATTTAGCCATATATTTAGCCATAATATATATATATATACTATTGCTTACCATCATAACGTACTGTATGTAAAAGCAATAACTAGCTCTCACATGTCGACAAAACTGAATATTTTAAGCAAAAGCACAGTATAATTTTTTTATTTAATTACTGTTAGTAATACTTATTTGTATACTTTAGTGTAAATACTGTTTATTAAATAATGTCCACGTTGATCAGTGAATATATTTACTTTAATTAGTTACATATCATTAACTTCAAGAATTTTTTTAATATATACTGTATTTATCACGATAAATAGCTAGCTTACGTTAAGCTCGTTGATCAGAATATCACATTAAACGTATGATTATATTAAATTATGAGCATATGAAAGTTTCCAAAATTAAAAATTCGTGTTATAATATGGTAATTGGTAATTAGAATATTACACAGCTTAAGACAATGTCTCAATGTGATAAAAAAAAACAATACTATTGAAGTTGCCACACTTTTGGACATACGACAGTTCACGAAATTAACGACGATATATTGAATTTGTATATTTTTGCTGTTGATAGCACAGGAGAGCTTGCAAAAATATAAGATTAACTAAAAGAAGTTCTATCAGCAAAGCAACTGAATAATATTTTCCAATCATCGTACTTTTAACGCATGCCACAAATACATCATTAATTAATTACATTTTTAGTTTTGTTTAATATAATACAGAGTCTAACTAAATATTGAATCTCACAAATAAAAATCTTGCATAACTTCATATCACTCTACTCTTTATTATGTAAACTATGTCTAAAAAATAAAAAAAGTTTGTATATTTTAGAACGCACCCATTCTGATTAGAACTTATAAAACATGCAGCATGTGTAGATTATGCTATATATATTTGAAAAAAATTAAGTCCCGAAAAGAATTTGAAAGAAAAAAATTTAAATACTAAAATAAACTCAAATAACAATTCTACAAAAAATAGTTAGAAATAATTTATAGTTGTGATTTGTCTTAGTGATCTGAAGTTGTAAAAGCTCAAATATAAACAATTAAATACTCTAATAAGAATAGAACATAATATAATAATAAACTATATAATGTCTGTACTTCTTCAGTTTTAATATTTAACGAGTTTGCTTAATACAGTTAATTAACGAAGTTTTTTTAATATAGGATGATGAACATTCTTTAATCCAAAAATATTCTTTTGCTACAGGGAGTGCAGTCCACTTTCAAGAGGAGGCCCAACCACCCGATGACTACTTCTATTATCAGTACCAAACTCCGAAGAAGAAACGAATAATTGACAGCGTTAAGATTCAATCTAATACGATGAACGTCAGTGGACCAACTAGACCGAACCAGATGTACAAAGGATTTCCGGAAAGTCTTCAAATTCTGTTAAGACGATACACCATGCTTCAGAAAAAGAATAATCAGCGCAGGACAAAAGACTTCACCACCATGTTTCCAATCAGCGGTTCCTTGAAGGAAACCATTAAGATAGACGAGGATGAAAAAGAGGTCGGCGACATGTCAATGGTTTTTGATGTCCACCAAGTAGAACCGGAAGTCTACAGTGAAACCTACAATACCGTCAATGAAAAGGTGAACCTCAACGTCAACCAAAAGAAGGCAACTGTCGAGGTCAAGATTGAGTACGAACTCTATACTCCTTTGGACCTGGAAAACGGGCGATGGTTGCGTAAACGAGTCATTGTTACCAGACTGATCACTCTTGATCTTGAAGCGTCTCAGGAGACACGTGAAATCTTCAATAATCTTATGCAGAGGTCACTCCCGGATCTTGACTGGTCGCTAAGCGGGACAGTCCGGGTGACCGGCTCGGATGCATTCAAGGTGTACAACTCGCTGATGGCGATTGTTGAAGAGGAGGAGGAAACAATGGACCCTCAGTCAAATGACACAGTCGGCCTTGACACCATCCCGCAGTACATCGAGGCTGGCTATGATCAGTACTTTGACTCAGCTCTTCAATTTTAACTATATTACTTCACTTTGGATGTGTCATCAAAAAACATCTTTCTGACTTTTTTTATTTGTTATATATTTCTATTTTCAGATTTTGTCTCTCCGTATTAGTTATCCAGCATAACGTTCAAAATATATACTTATCATATTAGATCTTAAACTTTGTTTAACCTTAATTTAATCATTTATACTACAAAATGTAATTGTGATAGATTATTTTACAAGTAATAATTTAATTGATATTTTGATTTCTGTATATGGATATTTAATATGAATTTTTATAATTTTTAAACGTATAAATATAACCATGCCTTTGTATTACATATACCTACTGCCATAATGTAGGTATATTTATATATATATTTCTCAGATAACTAATACAGATTTAATCATTATTAATATTTTTTTATTTTTACTAATCAATATCGTAATTACTTTTTGCATACCGCTATATTGTTATTTAATTTTGTAACATATAATATATAGTATACAGTTTAGTTCCCTTTTAGTAAGTTTGTAATTTTCGAAACATAGAATTTTACTCTTATAAGTATACATTTCAAATATTCACGTCGGAGTCTTAAGGAAATCGGTTTTGTCTTAAATTTGTAAATAATAGGCTACTTGTTTGATGTCTCTCAGAAATTTATTTAATATAAATAATTAACGATTACATCCACATTATCAAAAAGTTATAATGTTTGTAATACGTGATTTGAAGCATTTTTATAATAAGTTTCAGAATGATATTGAGAATTAGCCTACACATTACTTAATATTAACAATTATTAGACTTGTTAAAAGTAAATATGTAAAGAAAGGGATGTACTGACTGTTATTATGCACTTGATATCTTGTTTAATTACATTATTTATATTTTTATCTCTCCACTGGGAGACCTTCTCATCTGATACATCATTATTGATATATTTAACAAGAAATTGTGTTATTATGGGCTATAGTAAAATTAGAATGATGAATACTAATTTCAATATTACAAAATATGAACATCTCAATAAATCTATTATTGAAAGTATTTTGAATATCACCTTTTATAAATATTTATAATAATAATAAAAAATTAATTATTAAATTATAAAGTATTATATATTATAAATATTATATTTACATATATATTTTTATAGTATATATGCATTCCACAAATATACATAGGCTCGGCGATTAAAAAGATATATAAATTTTTTAATAGTTAAACATGCGTAATTTTTAATTACAACATTTTATCACGAGCGGAGTGTTAGTATATGAAGTAGCTCATATCTATCATACGTTTTCCTCATTCAACATGTTTTCTACAAGTTTTTTTACATGTCATTCTATAATAAAGTCGCATGTCACGATCACTTTTGCTTTGCCGCTGATAAATATTTTAGAAAATATTATGTAGGTCAGAGTTATTCTCTAATCTGGAAAAACATTATTGGTCCGACGAGGACGCATTTTACATTGGGTTGTATCAAAATTGTTTCAGTCTAGTCACAAAACATAAGTCAGATTGGATCGTCCTCTAAAAGAAGTTTAGTACATTTCAATTTTGTATGGATGTCCATTTACATGCTTTGAAAATCCAACTTACTTCTACTGTGCAGGTCTAGGTAAAATAACTGTTTCTTGAGTCATTTATCATGTGCTCTTCTTTGGACTTTTTTGAGAAAGGAATGCTGTCAATAAATTCATTGTTACTTCTTTATTATTTAATGCGCTGCCATGGTTCTGCGACTGCGTGACTTTTAATCGTGAATACTAATAATTAGTTGTTTAAATGATTGAATTCATTCAAATAATTACATTCGGCTTCCTATAATCTATAATATTGAAAAATAAAAAAACATATATTCAGATTAATAGATATCTAATATAATTATATATATATAATAACTACAAATTTGAGTTTTAATAAATAATATATTTACGTCAGATTTATGGCGTAAAACGATAACTTAAAAAAGTGCAGCGAAATATATACGGAATCATATACGGATGTGCATAAAATACCTAGGCCCGTATTCACAGTCGCTCCTTGAGATTTCAAGTAGTCCTTGAGTATATTTTGGTATTCACAAACGTTCCTTCAAATTTCAAGGAGTGGTTTCATTTCCAGGAATACTTGAAAATTGTTCCGTATTCATGATTGCTTCTTGAATAGTAAACGGCTCCTTGAATTTCAAGTAGACCTTGAAATTAACATTATAATTTCAAGGAAGGTAAATACCTCCCTTGAAATGATATTTTATGTGTAAAACGTATATAATTAATTGCGAAACTGTAGGATATGATCTCGAAATAGTATTTTATTATTATATTATATTATTATTATATTATATCTATATTATTAATTATTATTATATATTAATATAAAAAATCCTTTAATATGAAATATAATAGGAAATATAGTTAATAGAAAAAAATTTAAATAGAGGTTACCTATATTTGTTGGTATTTTTATTTCACTTGTAATATTTTAATATTTGTTTTTAATAATTAACTTAAAATTTGATAAATAGAGGTTACTTATATGTGTTGATATTTTTATTTCACTTATAATATTTTAATATTTGTTTTTAATAATTAACTTAAAATTTGATAAATAGAGGTTACCTATATTTGTTGGTATATTTATTTCACTTGTAATATTTTAATATTTGTTTTTAATAAATAACTTAAAATTTTATAATTTAAAAAAAGGTTTGTCCACGAGGGGTTAAGAATGTTGTTAAAAACCATGGGAATAACTATATAGGATAGCCCTATATCTATAAAGCAATAAATAAATAGTGTAGTATATAGTTTATATGCTGCTATAAATATATAATATGTATTAAATTTGCTAAAAGTTTTTAACAAAAAAATAATTACATTATATATAGGCCTCATACAAATACATGTAACAAGCCTCTTAGAAATATCTCTAGGTAATATACCTATGCATGCGCTTTTGAAAAGTACTGAATAATTATGAAACACTAGTGATGAACCTTAGGCTATGCACCTGAAAGTAGGTATTATATAGGTACTGCTTAGAAATTGTGTAATGTTGATATCATATAAATAGTTTTTTATGATCTGGTCTGATATATGGCAAAAAAATTAATAGTGCAATTTACTGATAACATACGTAGTATGTATTACATTATTAGAATACAATTTGTTTTTGTTTTCTTTCAGGTAGAGTTAATTGAAGCTAATGTCATCACCAAATTCAGATACTATTTGGATCAAATGAAGTCCCCACAACTTCATTGATGGAGGTCATGTCAATATCTACACATGTAGTTTGAGGTGTATATTGGCCTCCCCCAGTTTTCATTCTTTCTTTTCTTTCTCTGTAAAAAGATTAAAGTGTAAACTTAAACTTAAAACTATATATATAACATAAGTATATACCTATAAACTTTACATAAAATGATTATTATAGGTATGAAAATTCAAAAATTCAAAAAATTAGAAAATTCAAAAAATTAGAAAATTCAAAAATTCAAAAAATTAGAAAATTCAAAAATTCAAAAAATTAGAAAATTCATTAAAATTCAAAAATTCAAAAAATTAGAAAATTCATTAAAATTCAAAAATTCAAAAAATTAGAAAATTCAAAAAATTAGAAAACTAAAAAAATTAGAAAATTCAAAAAATTAGAAAATTCAAAAAATTAGAAAATTCAAGAAATTTGAAAATTAAAAAAAATTAGAAAATTCAAAAAGCCAAAATGTGGTATAGGTAGATATACCTAATAGCCTGTTATATTTTACATAATTTAATACAATTTATATAAAAAAACATCTATTTATAAACTTAATTATCAATATTCTTCTGAGTAGTGGATTTTAAATTATCCCACAACTTTCTGAGCTCCTTTTCAGATCTCTCTTGAGATATGTCAGTGCTATTAAATGTATTAGTTAAAGCACCCCATAATTGTCTTTTCCTGGTAATACTTTTTCCATCAGATTTTTTATCTTCAATGCCACTGTATCGGTTTTTAATTAACTCTATTAAAATATTATTTTCTTCCTTTGTAAATACCTTTCCCGACATTGTATAGTAGGAAATTGAATAATTGCGATAAAAATTATAATAAAATAATATTACTATAAAACAACTCCTTGAAATGGTATTCACGGACGTTAAATTTTCGTTCAAGGAGCCCTTTGTCAAGGAACGTTTAAAAATACCAAAATATTTTTGTTTCAAGGAGCTCCTTGAGTAATCGACTCTGAATACGGGCCTAAGTGGGTAATAGCAAAACAGCATGTACAAGGAAACACAGATAATATAGAATTTAAAGAAAAAGAAAAAGTACCCATCAATATATAACCAGACATTAGTAATCACAAATAATTATTAGTAATTAAAAACTTTAGAGTTTAATAATTATTGCAAACATAACACTCGAGTTATTAGCCATTTAGATCCAGCGTAATTTTCAACCTATATAAAGTTAAAAATACCCTTATACATAATAATTACTTAAATACACTTAGTTTAGATAATATTTGTTTTACCACCAGTGATAAAATAAAAATAACTCCCGTGATAGAGTTAACATCAAGATCTTAAAAATTTTGTATAATAATATTTTGTTTAAGTGTAATGTTTGTAAAATTGTATGCAATTTTTTAATTAGTATTCATTTTACCGACCCTTCTATTTTATTAATATTTTGATAATATTTATAATATACATAATTGGTCATTCCAATATCGTATTTGGTATGTCTTCTTATATTAGTTACATATTTTATTGATAAACGTTTTAAAAATAATATTTTATATATTAAAATTGCTTGCTTATTGTATATATTATATGTCTCAATCACCGATGTTATATCTCCGCCTATAGACGGAAAAATAATTTCTAGGCTATGTATCCGCCTAGTCGGAAATTTTTTTTTCTAGGTTATATATACACAATAGCTAATATAAATATGAAAATACTGTTATATATATATTATTATTTATTGTAAGTTATTATTATAATAATTATATACCTAGAGTCTAGACCTAGAGTTAGACCTAGTGACTAGTCTAGGCTAGACTAGTCACTAGGTCTAGGTCCTACACTTACAGGCCCGAATTTAGAGACATGTGCGCCATGCATGCGCATGCCCCTCATGATTTCAAAAAATATATTTATGTACATATATTGAATTGTGAAATAATTTAGAGGAGGAAGATACACAACAAATCTATGAATATTGTGAATATAATCGATTTAGAGCAAGCATCGATCTATAGGAATCTAATGATATGTTGTGTACCTATGTATCTGATATAATAAATAAAATACACAAATTTTTTTTTAATCATAAATTATAAAAAAGCAACTATCTTAAAAACCTCGTTTAAAGACCTCCCCTCGAAGTGTTACTATCTCAAAAGTTAGATTAGAGTATTAGGTTTCTAATGCTATAACGAATTCATATAGCTTTTAGATTCATTTATATGCATTCTAAGCTTTAAAGTGCTGAAAAATGTGGCACTATGCACCGATTTAGAGATTCGGCCACTCGCCTCGCCATATCACAGCAGATAATGTTCCCCCTTTTATTAAGTGCTGCGCATACCCCTGATAAAATCCTGTATATGGGCCTGGATATTGCAATTAAAATTCAGCTCTGTGCAAAAGGATATAATACCATTTAGATTTTGGAGTCAATAAATAACTTACTGAGTGATGTCAGTGATGATGATTTTGACCAATTTAATGACCTAATACTGATTATTCAGGGGTGTGATTATCAAAAAGTGAAAAAAGCAGAGGGTCTGGGGGGGGCCCTCCAGTATCACTGTGGGCCTGTGGACATATGGTCGAGCATCGAAGGTGCGAAACGTAGGTTGGGGATTCTGGGGGTGAAGCCCCCCAGCGGGGTCCAGGGGCAGAGCCCATTACTCAGGTGATTAACTGATTTACCAATAAGTTCTTCTTGTTTAATGAAACAAGCCAAAAATTATTTAAGAAGATTTTCTTGCCTTTCATGCAAGCAATGGATTAATGGTCGGTGACTTTGGAACAGGAGAACATATGACCTGAGCATTGGAAGAATAGCAATGTAGAAATGAAGCAATAGTTTAGTTTGATTTTGCTTATACATTAATTTTTCGATTATTCTGATTTTTCGATTCAGTCCATCGGGAGTCAATGACATCTTCTTTATTGCTTGTAGTTTCCAAATCTCTTTAATTCTCTTTTTACCCAAATTACTCACATTATGTTTGGCCAACAAAGATACCACAACATCGTCATACACATCTTTGTCATTAGTTGAAAGAAAACCATAATAGAAAACAAGGTATACATCAATTAGTCGAAGTGTGGAGACTGAGCAATCATAGCATGAGAGCATCTATGAAAAAAAGTACCAAATTAACAAAATATATTGAATTTTATTTTGCATGAATGTAAAAAAATTATGGTGTTTTTCATTGAATTCATTTTAATACTTAAATCTGCTTAATGAATGTTTCTCATATATATATTATTTTCCTAGGTGTCTTGAAAATAATTGTTTTGCTTTAAGAATACCTTCAGTATGCCTTTAATTTCATATGACTTAATACGTAGGAAGCCTGTGTTGCAGTTTTAGGTGTGCCAAGTGTCCCGGGCAGGTTCTCCGGTATAGTCTCGGATTTTAGAATATTTTCTATCATCTCTAAAATTAAATAAAATGTCTCGGATTTCAGACTTTTTAAACAATTTTGGTTTATAGCATATAGATGAGAAATGAAACATTCTGGGATAGTGAACTTGATTCCCATTAGTTCGCACATTTCCGCACTCCATTCTCTCAAATCAGCAGACCACCTATGATCATTGAATAGATCACCAAATAGAGACTCAATTTGATCGTCAAATGGGGCACAAAAATGTTTACTTGCATTATGAATATGGTGACAAATATCCCCGTCAATATCTAACAAATCCTTATTTTTTTCATCTCATATTCTTTTTTCGAGTCCATTTTTTAATCCTCTCATAACAGAACACAAATCCATAAGAATTGAGACAACATGAGACCATGGAAAATGGTTATCAAATAGAGTAGTCAATTCTTTCATTAAACTCTGTGTTTACTGTCACTAGCTCAATCGCATCAAGATGTTCAACCACTATTTTTCTTTCCAAATCTGAGAAATAATTGACTAAAATTGACTCTTATTTGTTTTTGAGGTAGCTTCATCAATATTGAGAGAAAATGGTTTTTTTTAGATTATTAATTGTGTCATCCTGAATTGTTTTGTGAACACCAAATGTTGTTTTGTAGCTGGCTGATGTTCTGTCCATTGACATATGACTGAGGGCTTTTGGATCCTTACTGAGCTCCTTTGATAGTTCTATTAAAACGGGTGCCATTTTCATTGGTAGACTATGTTCTGCAATTATACAAAGAATCATTGCCTGATTATTGGCCACTCTGTCATAAATTGCAAGATGTGTAGTAGGTCATTCTATTGAAGTTGACACTGTTAAAATTTTAGAACACGATATTGTAAGCTCCATATTATTTCATTTTAGAATCCAACTTTTTGTATATTTTTGCAGGTGAATATGATTTGATAATGCTTTTTTTCCTCTACAAGCATAAGAAATAGTATCTTTACAAATAAAACAATATACTTTCCCTGGTTCTTTTAATTTTTGAAAGCAATCATATTTTAATTCATACTCTTTATTGTCAATTGTTACTTTCCCAACCAGATCCAACCAGTCCCACCTAAATTTATTTTTCAGATTAACATTGATAGCTCGTACAGTGGAATCACCTTTAAAACTTTAAAAACTGTAGGTGAGAAGATGCTGATGGATACTGGGTGATGGTAGTAAAAGGCACAGTTGATGGTGTTGATGAAGAGTTGGTGATGGTAGAAGGCGCAGTTGATGATGTTGTTGAAGAGTTGGTGATGGTAGTAAAGGGCTCAGTTGATGTTGATGAATAGTTGATGTTGGTAGTAAAGGGTGCAGTTGATGAAGAGTTGGTGATGGTAGTAAAGGGTGCAGTTGATGGTGTTGATGAAGAGTTGGTGATGGTAGAAGGTGCAGTTGATGTTGTTAAAGAGTTGGTGATGGTAGAAGGCACAGTTGATGTTGTTGAGTGAGTGAGTGAGTGAAAGTGAGCGCACCTGCCACGAAAAGCTAGAGTTCTCCATGCCAGCAGGACTGCTTCTCTCTGGTGGGTCGTAAGGACGTCTAACGGAGGGTGTGCGTCGCCAAAAAGCTGAAGGTTGAGGGCTGTTGTTCTGGGACAGTTCTGGAGCCAGTGTTCAACAGTGTGGGGTATACCGGGACAATGAA